>PQWD01000807.1:105927-164610 GCA_019425675.1 Leucinodes orbonalis
TGGCCTTGATTGGGTACCGATTGCGTCAGTATAGGCCACTGCTGGACACATGTACTGCGCCTACCACGATCGCGGAGAGGATTTCGATCATGATTCAAGCTCTGATTAAGACCCATATTATGCAATTCTCCTAGTTCGAATAGGACATTGCGAGTGGAAGCACTTTATTAACCCGAAGAAAACGATAATTTCATATCTTACGGAGACCGTAAGATACGAAATTATCGTTTTCGTAAAGCTGTAGGTTCTGAGTACTATCTGTGGCTGGTTATAATTAGCACCCACTAATACTACGGAGCCATCCGTTTAAATGGTCTTTTTCTTTCCATCTGCGATCGCCACTTGCACTGTGATGTTAAAGCTTTACAGCTTCAGGGTCATCTGCGGCCAACAGCAGTAGTCACATAGAAAGTACCACTTGCCCCTTGAAGCCGAAGGTTATCTGCCGCCATCAGTAAAACAACACTAATCTGCACTGGGTCTGCGTGGTTAAGCCTACAGAATTAATAATAAAAGAAACTCTGTGATAATGCCTGTAGCGTTTACTCTATATATGTTAATAAGAGTGCATACTCTGTGATCCGACAAACCTGAACATTGCCGTCATATAAAATCTCTCCTTATTGTTCCTTTCTTTTCACCGATATGCGATCTGCAGTAAACAACAGTGCCTACTCATTTTTTGAGAAAAGGAATCCACATTATTTGTTTTTGCGATTTATATCATTTACTTGGCATACCCTGCTCATAATCTTTGTGTATGCCACTGGATTTCGTTACGCCCCAATTTTTGCATAGCCATGCTGTTTAGATAAGCCTATGGACTACTGTGCTACACTTAACTAACTAAATAAGTACCTACAACCTACCTCAAGAGTAGAACTATTATAAATGGCGTGTTCAATTAAAAAAGCAAACATGTTTTCATATTTATTATGTTTATTAAAAAAGATAGCGTATGTCACAAGCATGTAATATGTCACAAGCCGAACAGTAAAAAATACTTACGTGTCTAAGTATTTTTTACTGTTCAGACAGTTTTTAAAACTAATTTTTATAAGTCATTTATAAAAACAAAAAAAATCATTAATGCTCAACACTAGATATACCAAATTACAAATGCTTACAATATAATTAATAATTTGGAAACCCGTGTTTCAGTAGTTTAATAGTTTATCGGGAACATACATCGTGATACGAATTTTTTTATATATTTATAGGTTAACGATTGTGTTAAATATCTGCTGACTTGACAACTTGATTGATTTCATTGAATAGTTTTTGCTAACGCAATACTGCCGTACTCAACTTGCTAAGTTTTTTGTCAGCTATCATTTAAACTACTGTGATACGTAAACAAAAAATGCCGTGTTGTTGTTTTGCGTATCAGGAAATGTTTTCTTATCTATTTATACTGTTTGACACATGTGCGCGCAATACTTGTTGGGTCATTAATTTTACGCACCATTTACTGATTTCTCGACTTGTAGTTTTTTTTCACATTTATTTTAGATTATTTCAATGTTTACGTTATGCCCGAGGAAAATCCTGGTGCGGTTCCTGTTACAGTTTGCTGTTTACTTATCGTGTAATGATTGCGATTGTTTTTTTCTGTTATAGGTAAGCAAACTAGCAGATACTTCAACTAATAGTAAGTGATATCGTCACCCATATATACATATCTCCACTGACATTCACACAGCGCCATCTAGCCCCATATTAAGTGAGGAGCTTGTAGTAAGGTTACTAAAAATCTGATTAATATACTTATATATATTTTTGTAAATACATGCATATTAAACATAGAAAACACCTATACCAATACAAACAGACATGTTTGATGTCGGTGCCAAGTGCCAAACAAACTTCACTTTTATAATATAGGAAAGTAGGTTAGAAAAATAAATCCATACAGAGTTCTTGATTTACTTGGCACCGACATCTAAGTTATGGAAGAGTTATTGAACCATTTCTATTAACCAAGCTAAAAATTTATAACTTCTGTGTTTCAAACCAAGAAATGGAATGATGTTACCCTGAATTTCATGTACACAAATGTTTGTACTGCCCGGGGCTCGAACCCGGAACCCTTGGTATAGTACCCGACGTCACTATACCACATCGTCAAATAAATATATTAAATTTTACATAAAGATAAACATAAGATACAATAAGACCGAGCGTGCATTGTCTGCTACAATCAGGTACTATTTATTTATGTGCATAAATCTTTATATTATTAATATTATAATGCAGCTACACGAGATCATGTGCATTAGTATACAATCATGCTTGACGTCACAATGTTAATATCAGCAGGGTTGATAGATTCATTTCTGTAATTCTTCAGATTAGATTTCCTAAGACCTTAATATCTTCATATCTACCCGGTGTTTTATGCCATAAAGAGACATAAATAATAATATCTACTGACATTCACACGGCGCCATCTGTCCCTGTAGAGGAGCTTGTGGTTAGGGTACAAAACAACTGATAATCATACTTATACATATTTTTTAAAACATACATATTTAACATAAAAACACTTATACCAATACAAACACACACAGATGCACATAAATGTTTGTAATGCCCGGGGATCGATCCCGCAACCCTTGATATAGTAGCCGACGTCTCGACCCATTACATCACATGGGTCGTCACTTCGTAAGACATCTGACTGTAATCATTTGTGCTGGTCGAATGATTGCTAAAAATCTCCAGTCATACACATAAAATAAACAAATAACATCATCAGCTCATGAAACGTCCCCACCGAGAAGCACGAGCCTACCCGTAAAGGGTGTAAAGGCCTTAGTCGTCCACGCGGGCCCAGTGCGAATTGGCCGTCTTCATGCACAACCTTTGTATCTCTTCGCAGGTTCCTCACGATGTTTTCCTTCACCGTAAGAGCGTCGGATAAACATATAATTCCGGAATATCGAAAATGCATTGGTACGTGGCGGGATTTGAACCTGTACCCTCCAGATCGGTACACAAATTAAAGTATAATCAAACAAAGGTGACGATATGACATTTTACTTTACTGTTAAGAAACCGTTTATTGGAGAATTTGATAATTAAAGTCTTTACTGACAGCCCTATAGTTAATGCAAGTTTGAATGCATCCACGTGTCACAACAGCGGCCGTAGCTACGTGACCGAGAGACAGACAGACAGACATTTTATGTCTATGGTCGAGACGCATGTGGATTATAAATTATACATTATATAATTATACTTTAACTAGCTATTGTTGAGTGTAACAAAATAATGGAATTTGGCTGGCATGAGACATAATGACATGTTAAATCGATTATTTCTTATTATAGGGTCAACCAGAAACCTGGACTGTTGCCTTACGAGGTCCACACCAATAAGCCACTAACACTTTTGCTTACAAGCCTTGAAATTAAACAATAAAACATCAAATTACATCAATAACCAGCCTGTAGGCATGCAGAATTACATAATATCGTAAAATAAACAAATTATAAAAGCACATAAATCAGAGGTTATTGACTGTACCAAAAATGGTTAATCTTTGTGCTTTATCTGGCGAAGCTGATAAACTGATAACGTGTACACGCACTATCTAATCGTCGTCAAGATGTCTGGTGGGTGCAATCGTTATACAACCTTGAGTTACGATAGAATGTATTTATTAAAACAAGCGCGAGTGGTCCTAACACTTATCTTCTTATTCTTCAGCGTGTGTTCGCCCACCGTTAGGCATACGCCTCTCCAACTTTACTCCACTAGGAACGGTTGTCCGTCACCCTTCTCCAAACTGGACCCAGGATCTCCCTGACATCATCGGACCATCGGGCGGGTGGTCTGCCTACACTTCTTCTGCCGGCTCAGGGGTGTCCAATCCAGCCATCGCTTGTCATATCTTCGGCACATGTGTCCGGCCCAAGCCCACTTCAACTTGGCGACTCGGTAACCCACGTCGACCACTTTGGTACGTTGTCGGATGAGCTCGTTCCGAATCCGATCACGAATAGTTATTCCTAACACTTATAAGGTTCTTTAATTTTTTGACATAGCACTGCAAATCACTCGTATTTCACGAGACGATATCTGGCACTGAGGTGGTACCTACCTACCTAGACGACCCAGTACCGAGTCTAGCACCTAGTATATGCATACAAAAGTAATTTATTTTTCTACCAGTTATGCTTGCCATCGAAGGTGTGCAACCTCGGTTCGTCCCAAATTTTGATTGGCCTACGTTACACTGCTGCTTATACCAGCCCATTTCTTTTATAATTTAAATAAACCTTCACGCATATAACGTTATTTTTATAAAAATTAATTAGTACTAACAGATAAACCCAACGATAAGTGATAAGTACAATAAGTTCCGATGTATTTTGAGCTCCACTCCAAATCTATTATGATATCAAATCATTTACCAAAGTGTTATTAAATTTTATATTTAGGGTTGCTGTCACTATCAAATCATTAACAAAAGGAGACGCGTTAATACCACGGATGTTAAAGTCCATAACCTAACTCACGTATCAACAGATTTTTGAGTAATAGCCAGTGTAAAAAAGAACAGAAATGCCAAAAGCCGTCTTTTAAATAATTTCCGGACCTTAAAAATTCAATTCAGGTATATTTGTTTAAATGTACCGAATACAACTTATCCCTTTGAGTATATTTAAACCATTAGATTAAAAATATATTTTTTCCTCCACACTACGTAAACACCCGGATTAACCTTGTTTGTATTGTATTGAGGCGCTTACAACATGTACGTGAAAGACCCGTTTCACCAACCCTAGCTAAAATCTTAATAGCCCATGTCGAAGATAATTTTACTGAACCAATTAATATGTCCAACACCTGCCAGATAAGCTTTCTATCTGAAGGTGATGAAACATCTGCTTAAAGCTAAATGCAATAGTGAAATGTCCTCTAAAAATAAGTCCAGTAAAACCTAAAACAAAGAAAATGAGAAGAATACAAATATATCATGTTAATGTTATAAATGCGAATGTTCATGTTTTATGCATATGGATGGATTTATAAATAAATAAATAAACAATAAATAAATATATACTGACATTCACACAGCGCCATCTAGCTCCAAGTTAAGCGTTAAGCCTGTATTATGGGTACTAAACAACGGATAAACATACAAATATAATTTTTTTCTTGTAAATACATACATATTATACATAGAATACACCCATTTATGTTTGATAATCTCTCAAGCAAAAACTCCTGAACGAATTTTAATCAAACTTTGCAACCATATGGCAAATACATAAAAGTACCTAACATGCTGAAATTTTTCAAGATGTGTAAATTATCCAAAATATAAAGATAAGTATCAAGTACATAATTAGGGTAAAATCTTACATATGCGAGATGTTCTGGCTTGCGTTGTCGAAACTGTTAGTTACACATATTTAATTTATAATGAAGAAGTTTATCTTTAATAGATATATAAGCAAGTGGATCTCGTGCAAACCATTCAATTTGTAAAGGCCTATACATTGATTGATCCAATTCGATTTTGATCACAGAGATATTGAAAAAGATAAAGAAATTGATTTTAGAAAGACATGAATAGTTATAAGAAACAGATGGGAGCCAGTGCCCTTACGAGTATTTTGTTATTGTTTCTTTTTAGACAGAATGATATATTTTACCTGATAACATTTTCAAAAGTCGTTCCATATTTAAATGATTCTCCTAGTTACAGTCAGAGGCTCAATTAAAGAGAACTCAACTGATAAATTAAATGGGGTTTCACTCTGCTTTTAGCGCATGCGGTTCGTCAAAAAGAAAGAGCATATTTCTGAATCGAAGCCGACCGACCGGTTCGTGAGGTGCAGCCTCTTATCTCGGTGGACACGATTTAAAAATAAGCGACATTGTTTTTTTTTTGTTATTCAATTCGAGTTCGGAGTGCGGTATTTAATTATCCCTACTAAGATATAAATGCGAATGTAAGTTAAGTTTATAGTTTTGTTAATACTTAATTGTTCATTATGAAGCTTTGTACACATATTCATGATGATATTGAGTTTTGGGATGAGCTTATTCATTTCCTGGATCTGCAATCGCAAATTTCCAGGCCATTCCTGAGCCGTTCTAAGGAAAAGTGCAGAAAGTTTCAGCTCTTTTATTGCATTTAAATATTGCAACTGACAAGTCCAAATATACGATATTGCAGTTATGTTAACCAAAATATTATGAATACATACAAAAACACGTCTAAAGCGATGCTAATAAGCTTAATTTTATATTATGGGTATGAACATCTACTGTGTATCAGGGTACCAACCAGACATCATAGCCGAGATATTTGCGAAATATTTGCTACTAACCGTTGTCGTACGAACGCTGGTAGCCGATCGCCACTCTATCGCTTAGTACACTCTTACAATACTCATTTTAATACAATTGATATTATGGCCACGAGACCTATAAAAATCTATTACTTGAAGCACTGCGCAGCAGCTGAATGTTTTAGAACTCACCTCTTTTTTCAAAGTTTAAGTTTATATTTATGTTTCAACATTAAGTGTAGTGTAATCTTAAAAATGTATCATTTCCTTGTTTGCAAAACAATGCTCACTGTTTGTGTATCTGCACTCATGTGTTTTGTGTGAACCACTTTGTTAATAAAATGTTCCTACTATTATGTAACGAATTTCTCAGTATTATGTCATCATTTCATCTTTTGTGTAGAATCACTGTCTTAAGTAGTTGTTGCCACTCTTTATTCACTATGTATTTATTAATCTGTGGTAATTGATGCTGGTGTAGAAATAGCACTTTTGTCATGTTATTTGTAAGCAAATATTGTTCTACATTGTTTTTTTACCCAAATAAAAAAAAAAAAAAAAAAAACATAGGTGGCATAAACTCGAATTATTGCATAATTGATGACCCATTTGGTGTAATGGTTGAAACGTCGGCCAGTAAACCGAAGGTTACCTGTCGTACATTAGGCCTTAAGTCCCGCAGTGGATCATCACTTGTTCTAATGATAAGGTGCGTAAGAACAATAATTATATTTTTATAAAACACGACCGTTTTTTTATATAACTAACTACTGCTGTTGGCCGCAGATGGCATTTACAGCTTCACAGGGCAATTGACAGATGGCTCCTAACCTTAGAATTTACACAACGAGCCTAAGGGCGTCCCAGAACGGGACTCGAACCTCGGCTTAGGGCGTTGCTGGGGGACGGAAAACACGGCCCATTGGCATGAGATGACCCATTTTGTGTAATGGTTGAGACGTCGGGACCAAGGGTTCGATCCCCGGGCACTACAAACATGTGTGTGCATGAACATGTCTATTTGTATTGGTTGGGTATAAAATGTATGTATTTACAAAAAATAATATACGTACGTTTATTCGTTGTTTAGCTCCATATTACAGACTAAAGCTTAGTTTGGAACTAGATGGCGCTGTGAGAATGTCTGTGGATATTTATTTATTTATCAAAATACGGCAGGCCAATAGTCTTAAGTAAAATAAACAGTCACCGCCTCGTTTTTTCAGTGTATCCCGTTACTTGCTACGCATCATATTTACCCTTAAATCATCATCATCAGCTCATAAACGTCCCCACCGAGGGGCACGAGCCTACCCGTATTGGGTGATTAGGCCTTAGTCGTCCACGCGGGCCCAGTGCGGATTGGACGACTTCACACACAACCTTTGAATCTCTTCGCAGGCATGCATGAAGGTTTCCTCACGATGTTTTCCTTCACCGTAAGAGCGTCGGATAACGTACTTATATCTTCGAAAATTCGAAAATACATTGGTACGTGTCGGGATTTGCCCCAGCCCTCCCGGTAGGAAGGCGAGAGTCCACACCACTGAGCCACCGACGCTCTAGTCGCCTTAAATCTCGTTTCGAAATACCGTGGTCAAGTTTTTTTGTCGAGTAGTTTTAAAAACCCCAACAACGCTATCGATGATTAACGGAAATATCAACTCGAAACCTAAAAAATACAAGTCTATTCATTATATATTGCTCCTTTGAACACTTAGGAATATTCAAAGGATTTGATGACTCATCAGCTGAAATGGTTAAAATGTTGGCTACTACAAGGGTTCCGACGTCAATCCTCGTGCAGTACAAACATTTAAGTGCGAGGCCCTGTCTATATGTATTCCTTTGGGTGTCTCTATGTATATATTTACAAAACAATAAGTATGTGCACTCCATATATGTATACAAATAAGCAGTGCATACCCTGTGCATCCAGACAACCCGGAAAAACGCCAACATAATAAATGATTCCCACTTATTCGTCCATTTTTATCTACAGATACCATAGGCGATCTGCTGTCATAAACAGCACTCAATTTGACAAAAATGTAAATTATTTTTTATATTTGCGATAAGTGTCACTCACTTTGTATACTCCACTCATAATCTCTGTGTACGCCACTGCCTATCGCAGTCCACTACTGGACAAAGGCCTCCCCCATTTTGCGCTAGGTATCCCGGTCCTCCGCTTTTCTCATCCAGCCTAAACCAGCTACGTTTCGCAAGTCATCGGTCCTTCGGGCCAGAGGGCGTTCCATTATATGAATTGTAAAAAATATACTACGATAAACATAGAAAACTTGTTTTCCGAACCACCGACTCTTCCGCGTCCTTACCTAAATAATGATGTCCCAATAGATAACAAATATGGAATTATAGCTGTTGTCATGTCATTGTGGATTGTCTTTTGTTACCTGTGATCAGAACTTGTAGAATAGGCTGATAGTATCGTAGTATTAACTTGAACCAAATCACTCGTTATTTACGATGAAATAGTAACCTATATATAGTGATTTATGTCGTTCATAAGTGCTTTTTGTAAGCCTAATCTGATTAAATGGACTTTGACTTTGATATAAATTATGTTAATAGTTGAAAAAGGTTTCAGTCAAAAAAGAGGGAAGGAACTAAGGGAGTTTTGGACCTCCTCTAACCACTTTAAAAAAACACAACGGTAACTTTTAGCGTTGCTTCACGCCGCTTTTCTGTGAAACCGGGTATCCCTCCGGTAGAACCGGCCCGTTCGAGCCATGCATTGCTCTGCCATTGGAGCAGACGAGTTCTGGAGTGAAGGACCGCGTCTTTGCAAATGTAGGACGCCCTGACCAAGGGACCGACGACTTGCGAAAGGTCACTGGTGAAGGCTGGATGAGGAAAGCGGAGGACCGGGATATCTTGCGAAATGGGGAAGACCTATAAAAAATCCTTTAATCCCATAATCGTTAGTTACAAACTTATAAAATATGTTAGTGATACAAACATTTTTGAGAATATACGCTGTCTTTATGCACATGCACGTGAACATGTACCCAGAGCCTCGAAAAATTATCATCAGGCTTCTCAGCAATAAGTGCCAGCGCATCGTGAGTCGACTCCTTTGCGTATACTGGCGTAGAAATCATCAAAATGCGCGTCTGCGTACATCCCCGAAGTATTATGTCCAGCTGTGGACTGCGTTAGGCGGAAAAGAGAAGGCTCTCCACGCTTAGAATTATCTAATTTTAGCATTAAGGTGTGAAGTGGTAATCCAACAGTAATGTGAACATAGTCGATTGTTGTTGCACAAATGCCATTCCAAACTATGCAACCTTGGATTAGGCTTATTACTATGTATTTAGGTATTTATCGACAAATTAAACACGTTTACTCTATGTTTAAATGTGTATGTAACTGGAGACTAAATGGTATATTAGTGATTTTAATACCTCCCAGAACACCGGTATACTTTCATCAAAATATTTCCGTGATGTATCGGCTCTTCTCAAAGGTCCCACTTTTTCGGAACTAGTTCTGCTTAATATTTTTTTGCATAAAAATTTTGCAAACTCACCTATCAGACTATAAGTCTACAACTTCAGGTTATTCGTAGTTATATTCTTAATTTTACCATTTTGCGGTCGTGGTAAATGTTTTGTTATATGACATTATCAGTTATGCTAGAGGCTCATTTGAATGTCTTTAAAACTTAAATCCGCCATTGTTTTCTACCCAATTGTTTCGTTATATTATCTTCTTCTTTCGCATCTGTTCAATGAATAAGACAATGAACGACCTTTTAACTGAACACACTTTGAAACTAAAATGACTCATAACAATGTTTGTACATTTTCTATATTTACTCGCGCCGAGAAGATAATCGAAAATATTTCTATATTTTGTTGACATTTTAAGCTTCACTGAGCCTTTTCTCAAAATTGAAGCCACAATTTATACGAGTCATTGAACCAAATATTATTGACTTTGATTCCCTATTCTCTGGGGTTAACGACATAACCAATTGAATATATTTTTAAGATTACTGATATAACCACAGACATCCGAATATACAATTAGACTGGACAAGCCGCCAAGTTTATAGGCAGTCCCAGTGTCGCAATTTCTTTTCAGTTCTTATCTGTGAAAAGTTATTATATTTCTTGGTAAATTTACTGATTCATTGCGATGATGGCATGTTACAATTGCACAGGATGGCATTTTGGGAAAAAACGGTAATTTCTTCTAATATTCGTGCGTCTTGACTCGTCTCACAGAGCGTAAACTGGCAGCCAGTGTATGCTCGTTGAGCTTACATTTGTCGCACTTAAAAACGCGGCTTGCTCCATCTCCTGTATTGGGAAATCTGTGGATATAACAAAGACTTCAGTGAAAACTAACTAAATGCACAATCACACTCAAAAAGTGTCCTACGTGTCATAGTTATATTGTAGTATGCTCGTGCTTTTTATTTTGTACCCTTTTAATGACCTTGAAGTCAAAATTTTAATGAATAATTTTATGTCATAACATATAACAATATGTCAACGTATGTGTCAAGCGGCTTGAACATTTTATTGTGCTTATATTTAGTTGATCGTTCATCTAAGCCTTAGATATATAGGGTAACAAATGTAGGATCGAACTGAGTTACCCTGGAAAACTGTACCGTAGCAATATAACCTGCCATTAAAAACGAGCAGATGTAAAGGGCCCGCAATTCTGTCTTGCAATTTAGTGCATGGGCGGCGATGTTGTTTATCGAAAGGTCCGCCGTTTGTCCTTTATTGCATCTAGATAGTTTATTGTTACCCCAGACTATTGCTTTAAACATCAGCACTGTAATCCTTATTTATGTTGTTATTTATATTAAAGGGTCACTGGTTCATCATCGTTTAATGTAATGTCTCCACCGAGGGGCACGAGCCAACCCGTAGAGAGTATGCCGTAGTCGTCCTCGCGGGTCCAGTGCGGATTCGCCGACTTCACGCACGTCCTTTCATTCTCTTGGCAGGCGCGCGCAGCTTTCGTCTAGATATTCTCCTTCACCATTGTCACTGGTTAAGTTAAAGCAAAAGAAGCGTGCCATCAAATGGATTAGTACCATGACCATAGCATGAACTTAGGGTTGTCAGACGTCCAAATAGAGCCAAACATACATAGTGAGGCTTTTTTATTTTCCTATCCAGCTAAAATTATCGATGCTCGGCGACCTGACGAGCTTTTGAAACAAAGAATACTTTTCTTTTTCTCTCTTGTTTCATCTTTAACCTATCGAAGTTGACTACTAGATATTAGTATTCTTAATTTACGTTAGATATCCCGGTCCTCCGCTTTCCCTGTCCATGGGGCCGGTGGATGACCACTAAACTTGCCAAGATGCGGTCTCCACTCCAGAGCGATTATTCCAACGGCGTTCAGTTCTGCGACATACATGGTCGGGCCATTGCCACTTCAACTTGTTGATCTGGCGACCTTAGGGATAACATAATTTCTGATATCTAACAAAGATTTCGAGCATACCTCGCCCAAAGCCCGTTGCGTGACTTTCAACTTGTGAACCAATCTCGCACTCTGTGTTCATGCCTCAGCTGCGTATGTAAGTACCTACGGGTAGCGTTTACCCATCATGTTATTTTTTTTTTATTATCATATCATTCACATAGAATTCCTATCAATGTAAGGCTATCCACTTCTTCTAAGTGTGTCGAAGGCAAAAAGACATTTAAAATTTAGCGGCTCAGAGAGTAGCATTATCTGATGCTGACATTAGATCCTTCCGCGTGCAGGTGGAAGGGCATGCCGGGTACGTTGTCAAATGGGCCATAGTTTGGGCCGAACCACAAGGGTAATCAATGTCCTGACCACCCAAAAAAACCCATCTAGTCAAATTTTCTGTCCGTCCGGCCATTACGTATAACTGGTAACCTTACGTACCGATACGTGCGTTTTAATGGTGCATAGCCATACTTGAATATTATCGAAAATTCAATTACCATCGGTATAAAAGCCTCTGATCATGGTCACGCTTCAGATTAGAATTGAAGCCGATACTTACCGAGCCCTTGTTCACTGTGAAATTGCATTTCCTGCCTTTTTGTGTTATGCATCAATGGTAACTCTCCACGAATCAACGGTAATGACATCGTGCAGTCAATCTTTTGTAACGAGAAATATCAATCATCTGGAACGAGCTTTGAAAATCGTTGCAACTATGATGTCCGCTGAAATACTCTCGTATTAACTTATACTTAAATAATTACTGAATAAAATTTATAGTAAATGACACTTATATAGCGTCGGTGGATCAGTGGTGCGGACTGTCGCCTTCCTACCGGGAGGGCTGAGGTTCAAATCCCGACATGTACCATGTATTTTCAAATTTTCGAACAATATATGTACGTTATCCGACACTCTTACGGTGAAGGAAAACATCGTGAGGAAACCTTCATGCACGCCTGCGAAGAGATTCGAAGGTTGTGTGTGAAGTCGTCAATCCGCACTGGGCCGCGTGCGACGAAGGCCTAATCACCCTATACGGGTAGGCTCGTGCCCTCGGTGGGACGTTTAATGAGCTGATGATGATGATGATGATGACACTTATGAGCGAGCTGTGATTTGGTTTCAAGTTTCTTATCTGTTCTGTTGATATTTGCAAGTGCGAAATAATGCTATGCACTCCCTAATGCACATTTCAGAGGACGCAACGCTAAAGAAGTTTTATTTTTTTTATCTACGTACTACTTATTCAATAAACATTAAATGAATCTGTGTTACGCCAGATAAATTCCATAAGTATAAATTACAAATTAACAATATAACGTGAAATAATAATGTTGTACAAGCGGTGCGGAGTGAAAAACAACGGATCATAATATTATTGTTACATGCAGCGCGCAACATTGTAGCTAATGCACACGTGTATGCCGCGTGGGCCAAGCCACGAGATATCAATCATAGTAATTCTATTCAAACATAACTTGAAATTAAGCTATTTATATACATATAAATAAAACTATCTAAATATATATCTCTCTTATTATTTATGCACACAGTAATACAATAAAAAACATAGACGCAGAAAAAAATTTACAAAGGCACTGCTTTTTTTATTCTGACATTTCTTCCAATAGGCCAAAAAAAATCTTTACCTAAATCTGTCTAACCTAGTCGCCACTTTCGACTTTAAAATAATTGAAAATTTAAACACTAATTGGTAACACTTAAAACTATAGTGATTCTGAATTATTGAGATAATAATATGTGTATCTATTTTTTTAAAGGTATGCAAACGAGCAGACGATTCAATCCAATCAATGGTAAGTGATTACCGAGCGGAACGAGTGGGTTGCTGACTATTAGAAGAACAATAGTGAAAAATAAATGTAGAGAAGGAAAAGGGAGGTTTTGTAGTAGTAGTCTCACCCACTCGGCAAAGACAGCGATCACGTTCATTGACGCGGGTTTTCTGTAAAGCCTTTGTATTTACTCCGGTCCAGCTGGTCTATTCATGTTGGCTAAAACTACATTCGCCAATGACACCTTAAGGCGCCAGACACAATAGAGATTCTATTATGTCTGGATTCCCGGCGTTCAATGTATGTCTCAGAACCGATGGCCGTTAGAGCAGACGAGTTCTGGAGTGGAGACGCGTCTTGGCAAGAGTAGCGTAGGACGCCCTCCGGCCGATGGACCGACGACTTGCGAAAGGTCGCTGGTGGAAGCTCGATGAGAAAAGCGGAGGACCGAATGTCTGACGCAAAATGGGAGACCTATGTCCAGCAGTGGACTGC
The DNA here is from genome assembly GCA_019425675.1 of Leucinodes orbonalis. NCBI lineage: Eukaryota > Metazoa > Arthropoda > Insecta > Lepidoptera > Crambidae > Leucinodes > Leucinodes orbonalis. Next base: position 120,005 of record PQWD01000807.1, read on the forward strand.
GATAGGTTGAAAAAAGAGAATGGATTAACTGTTTAAAAATCAATTCGCTAGTCGCTTATACACGCGCAGTGCCCACGCGTCTTAAATTCCATCTTCTAATCTTGCATGTGCAACTCGACTTTGCTATTAAGATTGACTTAATCAGCCGTTATATATTAACTGTCTAACAAGCATGCGCACTTGACTGATAAAACATGTAAATTGATATAAGAAGCGTGACTAGTACGGCGATGTAATATGATGAATTTGTGAATATTGTCATCTTATAAATCATTTTTGTTGACTTTCTGTTAGTGTTCAAATTATGGTACAGTAGCGTTGAAAATAAATACATAAGTTATACATGCCATACATTGAGAACGTAAATAACGGATAAAAGTACCTACATATCCTTAAACACGTAAAATATATTCATGAAACAGGAGTGTTTTGTACTTTTGCGTTTCGGGGTGTGGGCAACTTTACCTAGCTAGTGAAATTACCGGGTATATGAGACATAACAAACGTCATTTATTATAATCACTTTATAGATTTAGCTATAAAGGAAATAAACAGCTGTCATATAATTCATTGGTACATAATAGGCTAATATACACATACACATTAAACTTTTTAATGTTTTCAAAGAAGAATTGTTCATAAATAAATATTATTGTGTAACCAGAACACCGCGTTCTCTATTTTTCTTTACATTATCGTTCTGCTTTTATTCTTAAGATCCCGCCCTTCGCCAACAGTTTTATGACGTCAATTGGCCATTTGTCATATCACCGCACGTCCATCACCGGATAATCTATCCCTTGCTATCAATCAATTACTTACGTACGCCCTAAACATACGTAATTTACCTATTTCGATCGGTACACTGCAGTATATGTACTTGTCAGACAAAATAAATATGTGAGCAAAGGACCTGCTTTGCGTGCACATATATATATATAAAAGTGTGTATGTATGTATATTTGTAAATACATACAGATTATACATTGAATGCACACAAGTGTTTGTAATGCCGGGCTTGAACCCGAACCCTTGTTTTGTAGTAGCCGACGTCTTGACCATATACATATAGGTCGTCATAGCATAAAATATCGAAAAGATTTCGTCATTTTGGTAGCAATCTGAATTTATCATTATTATCTAACATGTTCGTAAATTAGTGTAATGTTTGGTTTTTCCTAAGTATGCAAGACTATATGTACGTCATGTTAATTTAAACAAACGCTTAGTGCCTACTGGTAATATTTTTCGATACGCGTATCTAACCGGAGAACCCATTTTTGTTTTGATATTTCATCGAAATAACAAAACATATCTCTATTTTTTTGTTTTTACCAACTCAAACTCAAACTCGCCAGAAAAGCATTTTTCTTTACCCCTGTGGCCCCTCTACAATCTTTAAAATAATGACAAACCTTAAAAATATTTTTAATGATTATTTCAAACTTTAAAAATAAACCTTTAAAATATAATTAAAAATATTATGGGGCCTGAAGTGTCACATGGAACTTGGAATCGTAATTATCAAATACAGTTTCCTTTTTAAGGTAGATAATCAACAATATTTCGGTGGCATAACACGGAATCCAAATTATACTTTTATCGTAAGATAGATGAAAATAGTATTGGAAGTATGGGTGAGCCCGTGGTATGGGAGAATTTGGATGTCTCCTACCATGTGATGTTTCCTTTCTCGTTTGGCGGGATGACATATATGTTTGGGCACAATCCGCCAAAAGACATGATTCCTTCGTAAAAATTTTCAGACAATTATTGAGAAAGGTACTTTATCCTTTAGTTTCGATGTGGCTCATCCGTTCAACATTTATGGTAACCAGTATATGTATGCAAGAAACAATGAAAATGGCGGTTGGATGCTGATTAATTTTAATTTGCAATATCCAAAATTGTCCATACTTTTATTTTGTAGTGGATACCCTACAATTTTATAATTTACATTTATTTCTTTATCAATTATTTGTATTTTTTTGAATGACATTTAAATATTTATAGCAAGGCATTTATAGTCTGCGTACACATGGAAACTCAAAATGATAAAAACTTTTTAAGAAATAATCAAATTAAATGTTTTATTTTTGCTTATTTTCGTATAACTATTCAAATTTTAGATTGGGGAGTAGTATATTTAAATTAAAAAGTATTGACATACTTGTATCTCTTCTTTATATTGTTAACCAACATACATAAACACATCATCATCAGCTCATTAAACGTCCCCTGAGGGGCAAGAGCCAACCTGTATAGGGTGATAAGGCCTTAGTCGCCCACACGGGCACTGCGCCCGACACCCGAGACGACAGATGTATGGTCTCTTATAGCCAGTAATTTCACTAGCTACCCTCACTAGTGCCCTCATCCCGAAACACAAATGTGCATAACACTCCTGTTTCACGGGACGATATCTGGCACTGTATATCTTTGAATATCGAGAATAACTTTCGTCATTTTTGTTAGCACGCCGAGTTAAGTCAAGTGGCCAGTAGCATGATATTTAAAAGAGATTGTATTTCACAGTTTTGGTTGTATCACGAACTAGATTTTGCGCGTGACTTCGTCCGCATGGAATAGTTATTTTGGGCTAATGCTAACTTTAACCCGCTTCTTAATGTCTATAGGTATGTTAAAACTGCGATGCGTCCTAAGATATGCATTTAAATTGAATGTCATAAATAAACGTATTTTTCAAATCAGACCAGTAGTTCCTGAGATTCGCGCGTTTAAATTAGGTTAGCTTTATATTGCTTAAGCCTCGAATAACTTAATGATCGGTTTTTATTAGCTTAGCATCAAAACTTGCATACAATTTATTAATACGCTTTTTTATTTGTATAACAAGCATTTCTTGTCAACCATAAAGTATGTAAAGTATGGAAATGCAATGCTTAAATTTGTGATTTTTTTTATGGGAGAATTTATAATCGATTGATGGTCTGCTCTAGTCATCATTATTACGAGTAAATTTTATAATACCTCATGGAGCACACACATAAGTGATGACTACAGTGAATCATATCTCTAAAAGTGCAAACGAGATAATTGAATCACTTGTGAATAGCCAAATTGTTGACCAATAGGTGTTCCTGGAATACCCAAGTTCAAAGGCTATCACGTCTCCCAATATATAAAAGCCCCGTTAGAACTATTATATTCAGTCAGTGTAGCCGTAACAATGGGCGTCAACGTGTTGGTTCTGCTGTTCACCTACAGTCTGGTGTCAACAGCATCTGCCGGGAACAGGAAAATAATTCATGTCGATGTGGATAAATACCACACGTGCCTGCCCCTGTTATCAAGGCCGCCGCATATCGCCGCCGCGCCAAGCCAGACTATAACAATATTCACAGAGAATATGGTTGCGACGCGTCACCACATCATACCATACAGCACCCTGTCACAGTTCTTCAATTTGGTATTGGAAGAAGATCCTTTGCAAAGCCCGCTCGGCAGATACCTGGCGAGGCGGGTTCGTGAAATTTACGATTTCTTCGAAGATAACGATGAAGCCGGCGCTTTCCTACCAGGGAGGGAGCCAGTAATGGTTGGTGGCTACAATACCGTTGGCTTCGCGGGGGAGAATCACAACGTTCAATGTGGATTACCGAATGATGGCAGCCTTCGCGTGGTTACCGGGTAACCTCTTCTATGGACCACCACCCGATCGACGAGCGAACGACCCTGGTAATAATATCGATGAGAGAGCTGAAAGAATCGTCGGTAGCCCAGCATACGCACGCTTGCGCCGCATATATGACAATATGCAAAATTACATTCAAAATCCTAGAGAACGGACGAGGGAGAACTTCGATAGAATTCTAGAAGACTTAGATGATCTTAATGCAGAGAGAAATCGTCCTTATGATTTTGATCCGATCGACTGGATCGCTGTTGGGTTTAATAGAAATGGCAAACGATTATTTGATATAAAAACACCAACGGTGGTTATCGATGAGGTGACTACTACCGCGTATGGTAAACGAAAAAGATCCGTTAATGATAACCGTAGGTCTGCTGCGCAAAAGTTTATTTCAGCTATTACGGATACACCAGATGCTCAGGACGACTCCTTGGATGCCGCTCTGCAATTGTGCAAAGAAGTCGTGAAACCTCTGACCGCAACATTAAATACAAATATAACTTGGGTTAACATCGACAGTAATTTAGACGTGCTGTTCACCTATTCTATTAAAAAAAAACATTTCATGTATGGCCAAAGTCGCACGTCTTTGAGATGGCTTATAAGAGAGGTACGACCAAGTGGCCTAATTGACAAATTGACGGATCATGGGTCATGGAATAATTATTATGCTGTGGCATTTCCGTTTGAAGTTAACCAAAAACAATACTTTTATGCGCACAATTTGGAATCTAATTATTGGTTCATACAAGAATTGAAAGAAGACGGAAAAATGGGACCAGAGACTGACAACGGCCACTGGGCTAACAACTATTTGGCGCAGTTCCCTCTTATACCAAATCAAAATCAAACTGTTACTGTTTAGAAATAATTACTCGATTAAATGATTAGTGCCCAGCGGTCATCTTTCATGAACAGACAACAAACATATCCCGGCATCATGCTACTAGAATAATTTTATTGGTTCAATTTAAAAGTGAGGCAATCCCATTGGCATAGTGCTTAATACCAATTGTGTCCTCGAAGGGCCCACGACCTAATAAACAAGTATTTGACCTCATACACTAATACGCTCCGAGGCTCCTATTGTTTGCCTATCGAATATGATACCCTGGTGGACTTTTTTGATTTATCGTTTAGTCCTGTGGAGATTGAAAAAAACAATCAATCATTCAATCAAGGGGAAGGGGGGGTTGTGTACGAATTAATGTATACTTACAGATCGTTTATCCTGCACGGGCACTAACCCGAAACCCTTAGTGTATACCAAGTCTTTGACGCTAAACGTACGTAAATGTCGGCTACCGATATGTTGTTTTAAATTATTTTTACAAGATTCGATTTAGTTGTACAAGATTCGATTATAGCAACGCAGTGAAGATAATACAATAGCTCCGACGAAAACGTGCTATCGAAAAACTAAAACTTTTCAGGAAAAAATAAAAACGTTAGGAATCATGTTACTTTCAATTCTGAACAAATAGATAAATGTTATGTATATTATATACCAAATTAAAGGTAAAAAATTATCCTTCAGCTTATATATTTATTATAATAAAGAAAAATTCAGTATGCTATATTAAAAAAAACTTTATTTTATTATTCTAGTGAACGATGTGTGCCCTTTTAACAGTAATGTATGCTTGCACGTTTATTCTTGTGAAGCACAGGCAAGTGTAGTCAAATGCTGCACGGTTATTCTGGGGATTTTTTTTACTGAGCCATGTACACATTTATTCTTTTATATTTCGGTGCTTTTTCATATTTGTAAAGACAAAGGCACGTTTATTAGTGTTATCGTTAACACTCGACTCATTAATCGTGTAAGAGTTTATTGCTTGAAGGAAAGGATAAACGTGAGTGAGCGGCCCATTGATTAAATTTTTTATTTTGGTATTTTTAAAGAAACAAATATTATGCAATAGGCTAATAAATGCAATACAATGAATGTTTTGTTATTCGTATGAGATAAAAAAAAATTGTAGAGTAAACGATTTTTGTGCTATAAAAGCCTTATTTGGAGACCAAAATGTTCAAAAAGAATTATATAGGTGTATCAAATGTCATATCAACGAAATATACGAAAATTTTTTTTTGTTAAGAGCTCTTATACGTTTATTCGCTGGGGCCATCGAATAATTAACTGTGATAGTAATGAATGCAAGCTCGCGACTGTTGCTGCGCGGACATAAAATGTAGGGCTACCTCTTAGTAATTCATAACGAATTTAATTAAATTATATGTTGATAATATTGTACGTTAGTTTATCTTCGCAATAACATACGGAACGAGGAGATCTACAGGAAAACTAGAGTGAACGACGTAGCACACAGGATTAGCAAGTTGAAGTGGCAATGGACAGCGCACATAGTGCGGGGTCGGATCAATGATGTAAAAAGTATAGATTCGTGATATGCTCACAAAACAATAGAAGTGTTCCGAATGCAGCAACAGCACTCTTACACATATTTCAAATGAGCGTACATTTACCTTAACAGAAGAAGAGATCTTTGGCGGTTCGTTTTTGAGGCACCGATGGCGTATCTACCTTTGTATATACAGATAATCGTTGGGAACGTTTAAAACCCTTGATATCACGAATTAAACGACTAGTCGGCTTAATCGTACCAATATGGCTGTCTTTTAGTAAGGTTAGAGACGTATTGAACTCCTCTATATTGGCAAAGTAAAATAGAAAACTTTATGTTGTATATTCATATTGCAACCGTTTGTCATAGTAAACAATGTGTACTAGCCGACATCTCTGTACACCATTTATTGTTTCTGTTATAAATATGAGTCTAGACTGTAAAAAGGTTAATTTATATTAGATACAGGTTAGGTTTACCAATGCACCGATGTTCCAAACAAAAAAATACTTTTCTATTCCTCGTGCTAGGACCAAAATAGCAGCCCTGCGCCAACAATTGGTGGCGCGTGACTCGTGTATGAAACGATAATTATCTACGTACAATTTGCGTGATTTCTTTTGACGATGAATAATCTTCTTATCGTATAGTGGGTCCAGAGACCCGAATCTGCTAATTTTAAAAATAGCATATAGTGTTTTAATAGTAGGTAAAACTTCGCACTCATTCATTATGTTTTATGGTAGATTTTTATTAGTAACATCATAAGACAATTTATTTTACTATACAATTATCATTTGAAACATTGAAATTGTACCAGGAAGACCAAAACAGTTGTAAAGTTACGTAATGAGACGTTTAGTGGAATTGAGGCCTTTATTGGTTAACCAACCCTCGCAAGAATCGGGATCCCGAATAACACGTGCTTTGAAATCCTTACAACTTTTGTCATGGTTAACGACTTGATGCTAGCCAGGAGGACTAGAGACTTGGTAAAACAGCACTTGGAGTACCTTCTGACTTGGTAATCTCGATTTGAAACATTTAGTGAACGGGACGGCCAGTGCGCTCACCTGGTAATTGATACGCCTGACCGTGACAGATGTGTTGGTGGAAATTAATAACAGTACTTGTCATTATTTTCCGTCAACACTGCCCGACGACAGATGTTAGGTTACTCATACCCGGTAATTTTACTAGCAACAGTGCCCTCATCCCGAAACACTCCTGTTTCACGGGACGATATTTGGCACTGCAGTGGTACCAACCTAGACAACTCAGTATCAACCACTTTTACAGTACAGTAGAAGTAGTTTAGTCCAATCTCGTCCCCTCGGCACCCAATACATAAAGTGTCCGTTAGATTAATAGTTCGATGTTGGCCCTCGAGGGACCAGTAATAATGTCGGGATTCCTAGGGATTAAAAATTAATGTGATAAGTTTTTAACCTCAGTCTCTAACAACCGACTGCAAGGCGGGACAGTTCTACCTGCGCAGCATAGCTATGGACAGTTTGGGCCCTAGATTAGGGTCCAGTGCGGATGGGTGTGCAATATATCCGCTCCCGCCGGCGGGGGCCATCGTCGCGAGTCCCCGAAGATTCGCTCAGACCCTATTCGCGTAACCGGCGTGTGGCGGGCCGCTTCTCTCCCCTATACTAGGTTACCTAGCCCTCCCCGCAACGCCCTAAGCCGAGGTTCGAGTCTGCCTCTCTAGGACGGCCTTAGGCTCGTTGTGTAAATTTTAGGCTGAGAGCCAACAGCAGTAGTCAGACTGAAAAAATCGACTAAAGAACTACATCAAAAAACGACGATTTTAAGGTAGGTAGCCGGTGCCAACAGACTAACGTGCCTTCTGTAAGTTTTTAGTGATCCAAAAACTTTTCCTATTGACAAAAACTTAGGCCGTGACAAAAAAGTAACGACAAATCTATATAACTAATTCGTGACAATGGGAATCAACAGAAGCGTAAGATAATTGATTTCAAGCGATAATGGTACGAATTCTAATCTGGATTGGATCACGTTAGGGCTGGCGGATATATGGTAAAAGAAATATTGAAAAATAATATAAATTAAAATCGAGCAATGTACGTGTGTACCTGCAACAAAAAAAATACAATTCCAATTATTTTTCTGATGATATTGAATGTTGTTATTGTATATGCATTTTTAAATAGGATCTATTTTTATCGATATTATTCGTAAAAGAATTAAAGTTCTGACATAGCTCGCCGGATCAGTTAGTTGAAATGGCAGTGGGCTGCTCACAAATGTCGCGGAACCAATGGATGTTGGAGCAGACGAGCTCTGGAGTGGAGACCGCGACTTAGCAAGCGTAGCGTAGGACACCCAATCGACGACATGCGAAAGGTCGCTGTTAGAGGTTGGATGAAAGCGCAGGACCGGGATATCTGACGCAGAGTGGGGGAAACCAAATTAATGTTTAATATAACCATGCTTATCCACGGTTTAGTACCCATATTCCAGGCTAAATGCTTATAGTTCGGGACTAGATGGCGCTGCGTAAATGTCAGTATTTTTTTTATGTCATAGCGGGTAAACGAGCGGACGGCGCCTCTGATGGTAAATGACGCCGTCGCCCATGTACACTTACAATACCAGAGGGCAAAGAAATGCGTTGCCGGCCTTTTAAGTGGGAATACGCTCTCTGCGTAAAGGACACCAGGTCGTATCGCTCAGGGAATAAGTCGGATGGTAGCTGATTCCACACTTTATTAAATTACCCGTCTATTATTAAATTATTAATTAAATCCGGACGAATGGCAGCCCTAGGTGACGTTAATTAGGAAAGGACCGCCCGGTAACTACGACTACATAACACTGATTCGAGCGCTTGACGACCGATATAATGCGTGTCTCCCATGCGTCACCCAATGATAAATGATTTGCTATTTCAGCTATCTATTCATTATCCGAAAGCGTCGGTGGCTCAATGGTGTGGACTGTTGCCTTTCTACCAGGAGAGCGCAGGTTCAAATACCGCTACGTACACATTGGTACCTCTTACGGTGAAGGAAAATATCTAGAGAAAACCTGTGCACGCATGCGAAGATATTTGAAGGTTGTGCGTGAAGTCGGCCAATCCGTAGACGACTAAGCATATACACCTTATAAGAGTAAGCTCGTGCCCCTCGGTAGGGACGTTTAATGAGCTGATGATGATAACGATGACTGTGACTGTGCGTGTGTGCGATTAAGAATTCTATCTATTATAATTTCTTATTAATAGGGATACGGGTAGGCTCGTGCCCCTCGGAGGGGACGTTTAATGAGCTGATGATGATGATGATTGGGTCCCCCTAATTTGGAGACAGGAGGAGAATCCCTTCTACCCTAAAAATGAGTTCAAAATTAGAATTCATAGCAAAAACGTTCGTTTTTATAAAAAAAAACAACATAGCTTCTGGCGCTTTACTAAATAAAATTTGGTTAGGTGCTACGAAACGTCAAAATTACTCAATATGGCGTAAAAATTACCTGACCACTCCCGTTTTTCGTTAACTTTAAGAATTTTTTCTTGAAAAGTTTTCATTTCAGCAGATTAAGACTTCACAAGATTACATGTTATATCAAGATATGTTACAAAAATTGAAGCTCCTAGCTTGAATGTTTATAAAGACGAGCCAAATTCGGAACCAGTGAAGCCAGTGCCTTTAAGTACCTTCTTGGCATGCCAGATTTTGTCCGGCACTCACGCATCCTGTGACACCGCTCTATATCAACCAACAGAAAAGTCCGATTATTTTATGCTCCGCTGCATAATATTCAACACCATGTAGCAGAATAATTTATCGCCGAATTTGCATCTCAAGGTTACACTGCGGGAAGGTATCAACTTGAACTTGTGGACCATTCAGAGCTTGCAATATGAATGAACAGAATGAATCAAAATCAGCAGCCAATGTGTTCTGAGTAGGCGATGCTATGGCTGACTTCTGTAAGTGTTCCTTAATGTTAGCAATCCTCGACTGAAACATTGCCACCATGTTCTTCTGGACATTCTCATGCACTTCTGGACAGATTCCATAGATAATCTTGCAGTGACGATGAAGTGAAGTAAACAAGTACTGTATCAGGAAGATAACAATTAACCTTAGCTTTCAATAAATGTCATTTAAAGTAGAAAATACTTGTTTAATCTTTTAATGTTCGGAAACAAACACATCTTTAAATGTGCAAACGAGATAATTGAGTTACTTGTTGACCAATAGGTGTTCCTGGAATACCCAAGTTCAAAGGCTATCACGTCTCCCATATATAAAAGCCCCGTTAGAACTATTATATTCAGTCAGTGTAGCCGTAACAATGGGCGTCAACGTGTTGGTTCTGCTGTTCACCTACAGTCTGGTGTCAACAGCATCTGCCGGGAACAGGAAAATAATTCATGTCGATGTGGATAAATACCACACGTGCCTGCCCCTGTTATCAAGGCCGCCGCATATCGCCGCCGCGCCAAGCCAGACTATAACAATATTCACAGAGAATATGGTTGCGACGCGTCATCACATCATACCATACAGCACCCTGTCACAGTTCTTCAATTTGGTATTGGAAGAAGATCCTTTGCAAAGCCCGCTCGCAGATACCGGCGAGGCGGGTTCGTGAAATTTACGATTTCTTCGAATAACGATGAAGCCGGCGCTTTCCTACCAGGGAGGGAGCCAGTAATGGTTGGTGGCTACGATACCGTTGGCTTCGCGGGAGAATCACAACGTTCAATGTGGATTACCGAATGATGGCAGCCTTCGCGTGGTTACCGGGTAACCTCTTCTATGGACCACCACCCGATCGACGAGCGAACGACCCTGGTAATAATATCGATGAGAGAGCTGAAAGAATCGTCGGTAGCCCAGCATACGCACGCTTGCGCCGCATATATGACAATATGCAAAATTACATTCAAAATCCTAGAGAACGGACGAGGGAGAACTTCGATAGAATTCTAGAAGACTTAGATGATCTTAATGCAGAGAGAAATCGTCCTTATGATTTTGATCCGATCGACTGGATCGCTGTTGGGTTTAATAGAATGGCAAACGATTATTTGATATAAAAACACAACGGTGGTTATCGATGAGGTGACTACTGCGTATGGTAAACGAAAAAGATCCGTTAATGATAACCGTAGGTCTGCTGCGCAAAAGTTTATTTCAGCTATTACGGATACACCAGATGCTCAGGATGACTCCTTGGATGCCGCTCTGCAATTGTGCAAAGAAGTCGTGAAACCTCTGACCGCAACATTAAATACAAATATAACTTGGGTTAACATCGACAGTAATTTAGACGTGCTGTTCACCTATTCTATTAAAAAAAAACATTTCATGTATGGCCAAAGTCGCACGTCTTTGAGATGGCTTATTAGAGAGGTACGACCAAGTGGCCTAATTGACAAATTGACGGATCATGGGTCATGGAATAATTATTATGCTGTTGCATTTCCGTTTGAAGTTAACCAAAAACAATACTTTTATGCGCACAATTTGGAATCTAATTATTGGTTCATACAAGAATTGAAAGAAGACGGAAAAATGGGACCAGAGACTGACAACGGTCATTGGGCTTACAACTATTTGGCGCAGTTCCCTATTCACATAAACCATCGGCAGTATTTTTATGGACAAAATATGCAAAATAAAAATTGGTTTCTACAAGAATTGAAAGATGGCGGCAAGATGGGGCCTGAAGTGTCACATGGAACTTGGAATCGTAATTATCAAATACAGTTTCCTTTTAAGGTAGATAATCAACAATATTTCGGTGGGCATAACACGGAATCCAATTTATACTTTTATCGTAAGATAGATGAAAATAGTATTGGAAGTATGGGTGAGCCCGTGGTATGGGAGAATTTGGATGACTCCTACCCAGTGATGTTTCCTTTCTCGTTTGGCGGGAAGACATATGTGTTTGGGCATAATCCCGCCAAAAAGACATGGTTCCTTCGTCAAAATTTCCAGGCCATTGTTGAGAGAGGTACTTTATCCTTTAGTTTCGATTTGGCTCATCCATTTAACATTTATGGTAACCAGTATATGTATGCCAGAAACAATGAAAATGGCGGTTGGATGCTGATTAATTTTAATTTGAAATATTCATGAATTTATATACTTCGTTTATTTTTGTAATGGAGAATGAATTATAGGAATGTGCAATATACATTAAATTTTTTGACATTGATTTCTTTTTTTTTGCATTACTGTTAAAATACTTTATAGCAATTAAATTCTGATTTTTAATCTGAGTACACATCGAAACTCAAAATAATGAAAATGAACACGTACACAGTGATGTAAAAAGTATGGTGATATGCTCACAAAACAATCGAAAAAAGTGTTCTGATGGCAGTGATAGCACACACACATATTTCGAATTTCAAACACAATTACCTAAACAAAAGAGTACAAACTGTGCTCTCTTCGGCGGCTCGATTTTGAGGCACGGATGGCATATCTACCTTTATTTATACAGAATATCATTGCACGTACAGTTTTATACGTACGTGCGTTCAGTTTTATAAACAATTACTCGATTCTATGTTTCGGTTCTTTTTTTGCTGATTTTACGTATTACTATTCAAATTGGAGATGGGTGTAATAGTATGGTTAAATTAAAGTATTAACATTTGTACTCTTTTTTATATTGTATACACAAAAAACACAAAACACCAATATTCTACAAACAGACATGTTCAATGTTCATACAATCATTTGTCTGTCGGGATTAGATTTGAACTGCTTTCAATTAATGCGCATAATCTTCAAATCCCTTCTAGTTTTACTCAGTGCTGCCACCTTTTGGGGCTTTGGATCTAGCACTTTTTACCATCTCTTTAGCTCTATAACGGCAATCTTGAACTTTTTCACTATCTTAAAAATACAACAACTGCTTTTTCGCTAATTCATCGGTAACGAAGCAGTTTTCGGTCGCTCTATTTTTATTGCAGCATTTTTTGTACAGTAAATCTTTTGTTGGTTATTGAAGATCGATCTAGCCCTTTTTAACTTCTCCAACAGACCTATTCTTTAAACTGAAGTGGCAACACTGAGTTTACTCCTGCTACAAGCTCCACGCCTAAATAAGGGCTAGGTGGCGCTGTGTCTATGTCACTAGATATATGTATTACCCTGGAGCCACACCAACGGTCATTGTACGAATTCTAATCTGGATTGGATCACGTTAGGGCTGGCGGATATATGGTGATAGAAATGTTTTAAATTTTTTTTTATTAATTATAATTCAAATTAAAATCGAGCAATGTACGTGTGTAACTGCAACAAAAGAAAATACAAGTCCAATTATTTTTCTGATAATCTTGAATTTTGTTATTGTATATGTACTTTTAAAATATTTATGTATTACAAATATTTAAAAATAACACATCATTTTTCAATCCAGTGGTTAGAATAGCCGGCTATACAATGAAATACTTCAGAACGACCATAATCGTGAAGTAGATATTTTGGAGCCTATACACGTTCGCTTTCGTGACAAGGTAAAACAATGCCTCAGCTGCGCTTCCCTCTAGACTAAAGAAAAAATTATATACATAATACATTGTAATGAGTTTTATTTGTGAAATATGTCTAAACGAATCTTTTTTTTAATGTGTAATGTTTACGTTTTATTATTGATCATGCTGTGTATACACGTTTTGTTAGTTATAATCTAGTTTGAGTCTACAATTGGAACTGTTATATTTTTCTTGATTGTCACTTGTTGTGTATGCCATAAATAAATAAAAAAGGATCTATTTTTATCGATATTATTTGTAAAAGAATTAAAGTTCAGACACAGCTCGCCGGATCAGCTAGTTGAAATGGCAGTGGGCAAATGTCGCGGAACCGATAGCCGTTGGAGCAGACGAGCTCTGGATTGGAGACCGCGACTTGGCAAGCGTAGCGTAGGACACCCAATCGACGACTAGCGAAAGGTCGCTGGTGGAGGTTGGATGAAAGCGGACGACCGGGATATCTGACGCAGAGTGGGCGAGACCTATGTCCAGTAATGAACTGCGATAGGTTGTAGTGAACAAAAAATAGGTTTCCCCTAATAACAAGTGTCCGGGTTTATTTATTATTTTGACGACCAATATGGTGTTATTAGTTAAGATGTCGGCTCTTACACCAAGGTTTCCAGGTTCGATCCCCGGGCAGTACAAACATTTGTGTGCATGAACATGTCTGTCGGTATAGGTCTGGGTGTTTTCTATGTATACTATGAATTTACAAAAAAATATATAAGCATACTTATCCGTTGTTTAATACATATATTACATGCTAAATGCTTAGTTCGGGACTAGATGGCGCTGTGTGAATGTCAGTAAATATTTATTATTATTAATGTTTTATGTTATAGCGGGCAAACGAGCGGACGGCTCATCTGATGGTAAATGACGCCGTCGCCCATGTACACTTGCAATACCAGAGGGCAAAGAAATGCGTTGCTGGCCTTTTAAGTGGGAATACGCACTCTTCTTGAAGACGCCAGGTCGTATCGCTCAGGGAATAAGTCGGATGGTAGCTGATTCCACAGTTTATTAAATTATCTGTCTATTATTAAATTATTAATTAAATCCGGACGAATGGCAGCCCTAGGTGACGTTAATTAGGAAAGAACCGCCCGGTAACTACGACTACATAACACTGATTCGAGCGCTTGACGACCGATATAATGCGTGTCTCCCGCGTCACCCAATGATAAATGATTTAAGCTATCTATTTATTATCCATGTATATCCATGTATATCGCAATTGTATTTTTTCATGTTTGAGTTTAGGGACTATGTTATTTGTGAGAGAACTAAAGTCACTGAGAGCTCCCCGAATCATCAATAAAAGTGACAGTGGGCATAACATAAACAATTAACTAACTATGGCAGCCTTAACGGTGCGTTAAATCGTATTTCCTATCCCTTACACCCCCGTAAAACTTATCTACTGTGTAATAATATTTATACAGTTTTATACATTATTGTTTTGTTTTTATTGATTGTGTATGCATTGGTAATGTATATGTATTTATGTGTATATATACATGTATATATATGTAAATATCTCTTTTTGTATTCGAAGGTTGTGTGTGAAGTCGTCCAATCAGCACTGGGCCCGCGTGGACGACTAAGGCCTAATCACCCTACACGGGTAGGCTCGTGCCCCTCGGTGGGGACGTTTAATGAGCTGATGATGATGATTGCTTTTTGTATTTTATTATAAATTCAGTACATTATTTTTATCGAATTTATTTCCTAATTTTTGCACAGCCCAATTACTAAATATTATGAAGTTGTCCTCTATGGGTTGTCTGGAAGAAATCGCTTTTTAGCGATAAGACCGCCTTGTTTGTAAACTTTTTGTTCTGTCTTTATTTTCACTTATGTAGTTAGTAGTCGAACACTCACAAAATATCACTATAAATTGGGTCATATTCCTAGAAAAATCTCTTTAATGCTCTTGGCTTCGGCCCAGCACGTGTGATTCAAAGGGCCGGCCCGCTGTTCAACCTTGAATATGAGGATTTCGAAAACACATTACAACAAAAATATAACTTTTGTAAACAAATAATCTAATATTGTTATCTGTTCAATCAACACGTTTCCAATCATTGAAATTGAGTCACGAATACGAATACATTTTGATTCAAGCCAAAGAAAAGGAAACACTTTTCTCCAAACTACATGTTTATGAATGACTGTATCTTGTATAGTAGAAAGTACGACGTCGACAGGCCGCAAAACTTTATTATTAAAACCACAGACATCCGAATATACAATTAGACTGGAAAAGCCGCCAAGTTTGTAGGCAGTCCCAGTGTCGCAATTTCTTTTCGGTTCTTACCTGTGAAAAGTTGTATGCTCGTTGAGCTTACATTTGTCGCACTTTAAAACAGTTATTTCATTGTACACAGATTCTGCCGTACATTGACGGCTTCAACCACGTGTCGAAGATCGCGGCTTTGACAGACGTGGAGATCAGCCTGGTGCGCGCGTGCGTGCAGAACCTGGTGTACTACGGTGTGGTCACCCTCGTGCCTATCTTCCAGTACTGTGCGGTAAGTATTGCAAAATTAGGAGCATAGATATCATATTTGTTGGGGCTGGCAGCCATCTGTACTCGCAACTGGTCCGGTGAAGCATCAAAGGCTTTCAGCGGCTAACAGCAAAAAGGGTGCGATACGTGACTTCGAAAAATGTAACAGCTAATTACACAACAACGTAAGTTCAGCAATACGAATCACTCAAAAACGAATTCACGCTACCCACGAAACGTTATACCGAAACCACGCGATTTCGAATAATATATCTGAAATTCACTCTGCAACATGTTAAAAAATATTAAGAAAGAGGTCACTATGGATTTAAGCTTGTTTATAAATCTTGCATATTTCGCGAGGCACAGCGATAAGTAATATGCATGAGAGGAGGGCAATGATATTCTGTATATATAAAGGTAAATACGCCACCGGTGCCTCAAAAACGAACCGCCCAAGAGAGTACAGTTTGTACTCTTTTGTTTAGGTAAATGTGTTCGAAATTCGAAATATGTGTATGTGTGCTGTCACTGCATTCGGAACACTTGTTTCGATTGTGTGAGCATATCACGAATCTATACTATTTTACATCATTGGAGGAGGGTTTGCGTTTTAAAATATTTAGCATTAGTAAATAAGAGGTTCCGTTATCCGAAATCGCGTGGTTTATGTGTAACGCTTTTCGTGGTAGCGTGCATTCGTTGTTATGTAATTCGTTATGGCGAATTTACGTTGTTGTATAATAGTTGTTACGTTTTTCCAAGTCACGTATCGCACCACAGCAAAAAGTCCATCCAAACTCACTATTATTATAAGGCGAAAGTTTGGGGGTGCATGTTTGTTAGTTGGTACGTATATCGACACGGCTGCAAATGGATATTGAATAAAAAAATACCACAATATATCATACTTATCGGAATAACATATATTATTGACGAGAACAGGAAGTTCGCGGGTCAACCGTGGCACGATACTATTACCTACTAGCCTACTAGAAGTAAATTACAAATGTACATAGACATTTACACAAAGCCATTTAGCCTAGCAATGCGCTTGTGCTATGGGCACTAAACAACGAATAAACGTACTTATATATTTTGTTAAATAACATAGAATGTAAATATCGTAGGTACATAGCAACACAACAGTTCATACAAAAAAACTCCAATATTTTATCTAAAAATACAACCTACTCTGACAAAAGACGTTAAACACTTCGACAGTAGCTATATGTACAACAATATCTGTTTGTTTATTTTTTTCACTAGTTAAATTTCTAGCGGACGCGTCATGCGTTTATTGAACAAACTAAAACGCCGACCTCGGCGGTGATTTATGTCTAATGACCATGTCGTAAAGAAAAATTGAAAACTTGTAAGAAAATCTGACAGATTCAGTTCAATGAATAAACATAATGGATGACCTGAGGGAAACTACGAACACGCAACAAGTGCATTACTGACCTTTAAAAAGATAAAGGGAAGTTTATAGGAGCATTGTTGATGTGCCCAAATAAATAAACTTTTTCATTCTCCATCAATGCCGCACCTCGCCTGTCATCCGATGCAACAGATTATAATCTATAAGTCTTTTACCCCTTGTAATTTTACTAGCTACAGAGTTCTCATTCCGAAACACAGAAGTGCATAATACTCCTAATTCACGGACGATATCTGGCACTGCGATAGTACCTACCTAGACTCAGTACTGAGTCTACCACTTTTTTGTGTTACGAAATGAACTAGACGCTCAGGACGCTCACCTGATGGTAAGTGATACGCCTGACTATGACAGAGCGATATTGACAGACAACAGATGCTAGGTCCCTTAAACCCGGTAATTTCACTAGCTACAGTGCCCTGTTCCAACCTCATTGGGCCCGCGTGGAAGACTAAGGCCTATAAAGGGTGCTATACGGGTAGGCTCGTGCCCCTCGGTGGGGACGTTTAATGAAGCTGATAATAAAAGTTTAAAGTGCGTAGCACTCTTATTTCACGGGACGTAATCAGGCACTGCGGTGGTACCTACCGAGACGACTCAGTACCGAGTTTACCACTTAGCTTTTTTTCACGGCAGGTGTACAGTGCAACGCCGAAGTTGCGCCAGCTGACGCGCTGCGCCGGGCTGCAGCGGCAGTGCGTCGAGTTCTGCGCAAGATCCGGTAAGTGTATGTATTGACAAGGCTCCCGTAGGAAACCTCTGGATGAGGCAAGTTTTTGCAATGAATAAAACACAGTCATTAACCGCCATGACGCCTTAGGACGCCAGACACAATAGATTTTGCATTGTCTGGATGTCTGGCGTTCAATGGCTTCATTGCATGCTAGTGAAGGGTTATGCCATTATCTCCATGCTTAGTTTAGACGACCCATTTGGCATATGGTTGAGACCTCGGCCATTACACCAAGGGATTGCTCCCTGGGCAGTACAAACATTTGTGTGCATGATCAAGTCTGTATTGGTCTGGGTGATTTTTGTGTATAATATGTAAACGAAAAAAATGGAGGTTAGTAAGTAATGTTCATCCGTTATCCATATTACAGGCTAAATGCTTAGTTTGGGACTAGATGGCGTTGTGTGAATGTTAGTGAATATTTATTTATTTAATGAATTGTCTCTTGGTTCCTCCAGCCCGGCAGCTGCCCAAAGTGAACGACCTTTTCCGCATGTACGCGGGCATGACGTACGGCAGCACGGTGCGGGACCTCTGCCGGCGGCTGCGGCCTCAGGATCTGCACATCAACGAGAGGAAGCTGGTGCTGTTCGGAATACTTGAGGGGCTTATTCGGAGGGTGTACAAGGTAACTTTATGTAGATGTGTAAGTTAGTAGGTAGCTACCACCGCAGTTTTAGATATCGTCCCGTAAAATTTAGTGTTTTGCTCTTCTTTTTTCGGAAAGCACTGTAGCTCGTGTATTACCAGATATGAGAGACCAAACATTTGGCGTGTCAGATGGCGGGCTCAGGGAAGTTCACAGAAAATAGCGGCTACCTGCTATTATTGATTTCCTGCAACACTGCATATGTCATGGTAAGGCGTATCACTTACTACCAGGTGAGCAAACTGACCGTCCGGTGTACTTAATGTCATAAAAAATGGCCGGTCCCGTATGTCGCAGAACTGCTGGCCGACGAATAATTTTAAATAAATAAAACTATTTTTTTTTTCAAAATCAATACTGCTACTGGCCGCAGATGGTCTTTACAGCTTCATCGGGCAAGTGGCGACCGCAGTCTCTCAGCCTAAAAGTGTGCACGAGCCTAAGGGCGCTCGACTTAGGGCTTTGCTGTGAGAGGTATATTATGTTAAAAAATAACCCTGTATTTCTTCTATTTCCAGTATCCGATAACAGTAAACGAGGATACCAGCTCGACCCGCAGTGAGCACAGCCAGCCGATGGTCCGGACCTACAACGGGCTGGTTTGCCTCGACGAGCTCTGCTGCCAGGGGGGGCTGTCCGCCTCGCAGTTAGAGGAGCAGCTCGAGAGAGACACCAATGTTGTTTTCATCGTCAAGTAGGGTACTCATGTAAACACCGGAAATCCAAACCCAATGACCTTGAAAATCATACTGTCGATAGGTCTATAGATATTGAAGTCTATAGAAGTTGTCAATAGCGCGCACTTCAGCAGCTAGCTATCGAAAGCTTATTAGATTTTAATCTTCGATAATACTATTATCGAAAAAAAATTGTTGTTGATATTTACGCTTACTATCGATATAGGCTATCGGTCCTTATGCTTGCCAAGGCGCGGGCTCTACTTCAAAACTCGCCTGCTCCAACGGCTATCGGTCCTGCGATATACGTGATCAGTTTACTGCCACTTCAAATTCCTTAGCCGGCAAGCTATGTCGATAACTTTAGTTCTGTCACGCACATCATTTCAGATTTTATCCCTGAGGGAAACCCCGAGCATAGCTCGCTCCGTTGTCAATTTTTTTTAATTTGTGAACTAATCCCGCAGTCAGTGTCCATGACATGACTCAGCTGCGTTTGTTGGTATCTGGTGGGTGGGACGCATTGCTCAAAGACAGCATTGCGGAATCGTCGACGTGAAGACATGACATAGTTTGCCAAATGCCATCCAGCCCAACTGATTTCACCCACTAGCTTTCTTCTCAAAGTTGTGCCGACCATATGAAGTAAACTTCATACAATTTTGCAAAGTTTATTTTTACGTTTGGAAGTGTGACTTTAAAATAGAGTTAAAGAAAGAAACGTATGATAAACGTTATGTATTTATTAATACAGACTGCTTTTGACAATGGCAACATTGTTGCCAACACAGAACTTCGAAAATCTGATAGAAAATTTTCTAAATGGTCTAATAGTGTAGGTACGAATATCTTTCATAGGTTGCTAGGCTGTGTACCTACTACGAGATGAAATCATGAAAGTTTTGTTAAGTTGGAATAAAATGAAAATTACTAATTGTAGGTACTTATGAATTAATTATTCCTGTATATTTATAACTGCAGGTATAATATAATAGAAAAAAACCACGAAGTAGCTATCTGCTATGGTTTTGTAAAAATATATTCATAATAGTATTAATTCATTTAAAATGTTAAAATACCTTGAGGTTATCATCATTTATTGATGTAAGACGGTTTTTTTATTACAACTCATTGTTACTTTTATTTGTTAGCGTAGCATACACCGAGTAGTGTGATTGTAAATTGTGATGATGTGATAGGGAACTCGGTCCAATATAAGAGCATTTAAGTACCAGTTTGTATGAATTATTCAATGACTGCCTGTCATATATTTAAATATGACCCTCTTTTTATAATTAAAAAAGTTGTGAAAGGTGTTTAAAAATAAGTAGGTAACTAATCATTTAAGAATAGTCCAGATAATATACTTTTGATATACGTATATATCAAAGCCAACAACAATAAATATTATAAATGGACTGTATGCTATAAAATGACAAGACAACCTATATATTGTCAACTTTTTGAGTTATATTTGTATAATAAGGACAATCCGGTAGTTGACACCACTAACCGTTGCCGCACTTTTTAGGAACTATCAAAAAGGAACGTTTCCATATATTTTGTATGAGATTAGTGATATGTGACGTCATTGCTCACTATCGTCAATTATATTTATTGGTTCCAGCATATTTCAAAATACAATATTGCAAATAAAGAAGTGATCAATGAAACGACGAATAAAATAAGGTGCGTTTTTATAAAAATAAGTTTTAGTATTTTATTGCGGATGGTGGAAACTACTGGAATAAGGTTGTTTCTTTATACATTGGGTATGTACAATTTAAGACAAGTTTACACTGTATTTTAGAGTGCTAGATAATTAAAATCATATTTTTTCTAATATATTATAGTTAAAGAAGAGTTTAAGGTCCGATGATACCCATTTTTATATCGATATTACCTGATACGTTCAAAAACTGCTCAATCTTGTTTAGTTGTAGAATATTTTAAAACCCTGTGTTGTTCATCATCAACTCATTATACGTCCCCATCGAGGGGCACGAGCCTACCCGTATAGGGTATACAGTCTTCCTCGTTCACGCGGGCCCAGTGCGGATTGGCTGACTTCACGCACATTTAAATTTCTTCGTAGGTGTGCGCAGGTTTACTCACGATGTTTTCCTTCACCGTAAGAGCGTCGGATAAACGTACATATAATTTCGAAAAACATTGGTACGTGGCTGAATTTGAACCTACATCTTCCACATCGAAAGGCAACAGTCTTTACCAATGAGCCACCGACGCTCAACTGTGTTGTTGTTTTGTACATAATATCCGAATAGGTGCTATAAGATTGTTTTATTTTTTTAAACATAAAATGATGATTATTGAATAAGATTTCCCACCGAATCCAATATAAAAGCCAGAGGCATTCTGTTAAACTTAATAAGAATTTGTTACTAAAAGGCTTTGTTCGAAGCAAGGTACAAACACTGAAATCCTCAATATTTTTTATAAAGATAACAACTACGTGAACACAGCCTTTTAGAATATTTTTCACTTCTAGTAAGACCTAGTCGTGTTGTTTATTAGTCTATTTTACATTATTATTGTTTGTCTTGGAATTGAATGTCTTATTAGGTGTTACCTAGTTATTGTTTCTACTAGTCAGGTGTTAAGTGTTTCTTACTCATAAGAATTTTACATCAGTTCAGTTTTTTGTCTTCCATTATTTTATTAGCTGTACATTAATTGGTAAATTTTTCACTATAATAATTTAAATAATAAATTGTTTAATTTTGTTTCTAGGACACATGAAGTTTTCTATAAAATTTATAATTGTTTATGTTAGTATACTTCGATGTTATTTTGTTTATATAGTAATAAATCAATTTAAATGAAATTTTGTGTTTTAATCAAGCCGCTTGGTGTTGGTGTTTATAAGGCTAGGTAAGAGAATGATGCTTTAGCTCAGCTAAAGCTCAACTGCTGACTAAATTAAAAAAACATTAGGCAGAATAGTTTAAATTTATGTGACAGCAAATGTGTTTTCAAAATAAAACAATAGAGCCAGGTTTCAAAGACAGTAGTTGCTTTTAATACATTCTTACATAACATGATATAAGTTACAAAATACATAAACAGTAATATAGGTAACAAAACTCGTGACTAGCGTAAGGAGACGTTACAGCTCGGCGTACGATTGGTCAACTCCAGTACAACGCAACTTTTTTTTGGAAAAAACCTTTTGTCTTTGAAATATTAATATTAATTTTCAGTCCAAACCCAACTAGAATTCGATCATCAGAAGCCAATGTTATGTTTAACAAATTACATAATTGATATTTACACAATCAAAACACAACTCACAGGCTTCTGTGAGTTACAAGAATATGTTTTGGATGTGTTCATAAATAAAGATTTGCGTTTTTGGCACGGCACGTGTATAAAAGTAGAACGCTTCAAATATGTTTAAATTCATATAATACTATGGTTACCATTACGAGTGTAAAAAATAAATATTTTCTATTTATTCCCAACGGTCAGTCACCGATGCGGCTTTTAATAAGTTATTATTTTATATGAATAGAAGACATTTGAGTAACTGTTATTATTTTAAATTATTAGAAGACATTTGTTTTATTATGCTCAGGACCACAATGATTACGGGTACTTCGTCGTTTCATAGCATGGTGTTCATTCAATATTGATACTTAACACATATGACATAAGGTGACTTAAGTTGTCACAAACTTAACGTGCTATCAAACGATGAAGTTCAAGGGTTTTTTAATGGTGATAAAATGCCTATCAGACTCCAAATTATTTTCATAACAGTACATAAATTAAATCTTCCATAAATCAACCACATTGACGGATGACCATTATTTCTTTGATAAAGTTTGACCGCCATAATTTATTGTCTGATTATTTGTTTTGTAAATCAATAGTTATATATTTAAAATTTAAAAAGACGAGCAGTGGAAATATTAGTATTACAGTATGGTTCCGTCTTTTATTCAATTATTTTTAGTTAGTTTTACCTATTTTTTTATAAATTATATTACGCTCAAACATAAATTCTAATTAAATATGTACTAGAAAAATTTTACGTTATTATATACAATTTACCTATTGATATATACAAAAGAAATAAACAGAATAACGGCGGTCAAACAACAGTTCCAGTATTACAAAATAAATTGATTTCTGTTCTATTTAAAGATTTGTCCATAGTAATATTATCATTTTACCATAGTGATGCTATATACTATATCCTACCTTAATATATAATATCCTTCATTTTATACATGCATCAGGCACACGTCGTTCTGAATTACACCTTCTCCCATAAACACACGCAAAATATTTATTTCGTTATAACTCAAAAAGTGAACTGTACTTAAAAATACAGAATTATGTATTAATTTTCAGTTTTGATTTAGTTCTCGTGTCCTTTCATCTGTTAACTGTTATATGTGTAAAATTCAATAAATAGTACATTTTTTTTAAATACATAACATAACCATGAATCTTTAATTCATTTGGTTTTTATGTCGATGATTAATTGTCATTTATTTTTTTACAAACAATAATGAGAACCCTAATGTAGACGGTAACAAATTGATTTAAAATATATAGATATTTTATATTGTACCTAAAAATGTTAACTTCAAAGGAGGATTACTCACTATCAAATTCTGGCAATGCTACAATTCATTTAAGTAAATTTGCATATTCACATGTCTTAAAACAATATTTGTGTATATAAAAATATACATGTCTAAGAACTATTTTTCAATGTCATTATTCTTTGTATCATAAATGTATACACACCAAACGGCTACATTACTGTCTAATGTAGAAAAAAAAAGGTAATTATTAAAACAAATATGTTGCAAATTCGGCATAATCCAGAACTCGCTAACAAACTCTCCCACTCATAAATACAATAGTTAATTATTACACTATCAACTTTAGCTACCAAGTATAGCTTATTATACAAATAGCATCCAATATTCAAAGGAATGACCTAATTTTTGGACTTTAGGAATTTCGACAAAAAACACAAATTGTTTTAATTTAGAAATTATTAGAGGTATGACGAGATATATTGATTCACATTATTATTATTTTGAGACTCAATCCTAAACATTATTATTTGTTCAAAAGAAGGCTTCTTTAATATACATAGTTATGAACGCCGAAGAAATCATTAGATTCAGTTTTTCTATCATCATTTCACTTTTACCCAATCAAGATTACTAAAAACTAGCAGTGATAGGTTACTTTGAGTCTATAAATGTTGCACAAAATAAATAAGTTTGTTTTATTAACGTTTAACAGCAGTGTAGTGAAAACAGAGTGTAGATATTTGTTGAAAACATCTTTCCAAATTTTATTTCTTGAGAAATCATCTTGGCAAAATGTAAATTTGAACTTTCTTTGTTACACTTTGCCATTTGTCTCTATAGACATCCGATTTTTGGACAACCACGTTATTTTGAAATATACCTCCAATAAGTTTTTATAGTTTTTTTTTTGCTGGACCTATGTCCAGCAGTGGACTGCAATAGGTTGAAGAGAACGTTATTTTGAAATATACCTCTAATAGTTTTTTATTATGCTAAATTTTTGACAAAATTTCATAGTATAGAACATGCGGCTGGAACTCACACACGGGATGTTCTTTAATACTGATTGAAAACATTACAAAGAGATAAGTATTAAAAATATACTAAAAGTTGATAGATTTTTTTTTATTGGATTTTATTGGGAGTATATGGGCAAATTCGAACACAAGGTGTGTTGAAATGAAAAAACAATGTTATTAATTCAAAACAAATCGTTTTACGATTATTTTGCATTTTGGGATATTCGCCAACTCATTTCAAATGTTTCCATAACACCATCAATTTTAAACCACTAATTGTAAAATATTTCGTTTCCCTACAAAATATCAAGTGTATAATACTCTATCATTATTAGCATCATTATAGCCCATAATTACCTATATATAACCTTGATAAGCACATTTCAAATAGGCATATGACACAGCTAACTAGGAAAATTTTGAAGTCGCTAATAACCGATTGGAACTTACAACAATACATTTATACATTTCTCACTTTATCTGGGTTTTTTATTGTTTCATATACTTAGAATCTTTTATTCACATTCATTATGCATATTTTTAGACTTTCTCTTATCTAAACAAGATTTCACTATAAACTGAGAACCGATTTAAACACAATTGTATTAAGAAATGTTTTCTTTAATTATTTTATAAATATTTTTTTTGTAAATCAGAACCAAATGAGTATCAAATATAAAAACGATATCAATTGTTGTTTCACATAGCATTTGTAACGAAAACCTAACATATTAATGAATTCAGTCGCAATCATGATCACACAAAACGTTCATTTCAAATGCAATGTTTGTGACCAAACCGTTATTATGTAAAGTATAACAACCGTTATTAAGTAAATGTTTACTTAAAAATCTCACATCCAACAGAGATTCTCCAAGGGCGGCCATCGCGCGAGGAAACATATTCATTGTGTTTATTTTTTACATTTACTATATTATTATATTTAGTTTATTCTTGTATGAAACAAAGATAAACGAGAAACGGGCACTGTAGCAAGTCCTAAGTGACGAGTAACAAACGGCACTAACATCCATATTTCAGGATTTTGTTAGGCTATAGGAGACAGTAGTCACTATTCAGATTTATCAGGTATCGTTCGTATTAAAAAAAAACACCATACTACTCAATTAATTATTTTTTTTAATTGATGACCAATTTTTGAATTTTTCCACAGTGATAAATGGAGTTGTTGTTTTTCCCTAATAATATTTTTTTAATCTTTTATCAATGTAGGTTTCTCAGAATAATTATCATTATTATGTTCGCATCAAGCTAACTCAGTAGATTTTCTCAAATTATTTAATTTTTACATTTAATATGCCAAACAATGTTCCCCTCGCATGTAGTCCTCGCTTCACAGTACCGTAACTATAATAAGGCAAAAGTCAGTACGCCGCCGCGGCGCGTGGTGCGGTACCGCCCACTTACCGCCGACGCTAGCCGGAACACATCTCCGAATGCTCGTCCCACGCTGCCACCTGGAAAACATATAAATAAATAAATATCCACTGACATTCACACAGCGCCATCCAGCCCCAAGTTAAGCGTGAACCCTGTATTATGGGTACTAAACAACGGATAAACATACTTACACATTTTTTTTAAATACATACATATTATACATAGAAAACACCCAGACAATTACAAAGGGACATGTTCATGCACTCAAATGTTTGTATTGCCCGGGGATCGAACCCGGAACCCTTGGTGTTGTAGTCGACCTCTCAACACGCAACACCAAATGGGTCGTCGATATAAACATTGGAGGTTCCTATCATCATCATCATTACAGCCTAAAATATCCACTGCTGATAGAAAGCCTCCCTTAATGAATTCCACCCCAATCCCTAGCAGTTGACATCCATCTGCTACCCGCCACCTTAACCAGGTTCCTATATACAGTTTATATTTTTAAAATTTTTTTTTTTTGAGTAAGAACATATTTTATTAATTTAATAAACCTTCCTAAGGTATATGTAATTGATTTTTATATTTTGAAATCTGAGACATACGGTACCAAATAAAAAGCCGCACCATCACTGAGTTTTTAGTTAATTTAAAATTTGAAATAATAATAAAAGTTAAATAAATTACTTCCATTTTTTAAGATGAATATTCACTGTAATTCCCACAGCGCCATCTAGCCCCAAGTTAAGCGTGAATCCTGTATTATGGGTACTAAACAACGGGTAAACATACATTTTTTTTATTTATAAATATACATATATTATAAAATTCATAAGTAAATCCCTCCGTACAGTCCCGCTAGTGTGTGCGTCCGTATACCCGGCAGTACCGGCGGTGTGCGTGTACCCGACAGTCCCGGCAATATGTGTGCGTGTACCCGGCAGTCCCGGCAGTATGTGTGCGTGTACCCAGCAGTCCCAGTATGTGTGCGTGTACCCGACAGTCCCGGCAGTATGTGTGCGTGTACCCGACAGTCCCGGCAGTATGTGTGCGTGTACCCGGCAGTCCCGGCAGTATGTGTGCGTGTACCAGTCCCGGCAGTATGTGTGCGTGTACCCGGCAGTCCCGGCAGTATGTGTGCGTGTACCCGGCAGTCCCGGCAGTATGTGTGCGTGTACCCGGCAGTCCCGGCAGTATGTGTGCGTGTACCCGGCAGTCCCGGCAGTGTGTGCGTACCCGGCAGTGTGTGTGCGCGTACCCGGCAGTGTGTGTGCGCGTACCCGGTGTGTGCGCGTGTACCCGGCAGTGTGTGTGCGCGTACCCGGTGTGTGCGCGTACCCGGAGTGTGTGTGCGCGTACCCGGCAGTCCCGGCAGTATGTGTGCGCGTACCTGGCAGTCCCGGCTGCAGTACCACTGGTTGGCGCACCCGGCGCATACGAACTGCGCGTCCCTGCGCCGGCAGCCCTGGCACAGCGGCGCGGCGCCGGCCTCGTCGATGACGAGCCGCCCCGACCCCGACCCCGACCCGCCCGACCCGCCCGACCCGCCGACCCGCCGGGACGGAACCCCCGACCCCTCCGAGCCGGGGCTCTCCTCGTCGTCCTGCTTGGTATAAACAATTTACATGACAAGATTTGTACAATTGGACAAGGCGAAATCAAACTGAGAATTGATTTATTCAAATAAATCTTTTACAGATGTCATCAACTTCTGAATCGTCAATAAGTATTTATTTATATATTTTTAATGCCTACCACCGGTTCGGAAAATGTAAGATCTTTTGGGGAGCCGACAACAAACTCAATTTACTGTTTTAAACTTTTTATAATATTGGTTACAGAGTATTACTTAGAAGTCAAAATAATGTATTACAACGCTATATTAAAATCATATAGTAGTTGCTATCTTATATCTTTTTTTTTAACAACATTTATCTCGTTTTATCAATGTTTAATTTTGATTAGTTATTAATGTTACGATAAGTGATTAACATATTAAATTAATAATAATAAATTAAATTAATATTTGTATATTATTTTGAACTTAATAAAGGGTTTCCCTTCCTCCCAGTAATGCTGGTGCCACACTCACGGGAAATACTATTAATGATCGCGACAATTGGCCATAACTTCAGGTGTAGTTTACACAGTTTTAACGTGTTAAAACTTATAGCGATAATAGGCATTACACATTAGTGTGGGCCCCGCATAAAGTAAGTAAGATAATATTTATTCAATGAATCATATACAATATTTCTTTTTTATAAACCCCCTAGTAAACTATTTAATTTGATTAAAAAAAATTATAAACCTCAATATAATATTTCAAGACCTACACATTGAAGCGGAATCATAAAAACAGTATCACTGAAAAGGCAAATACTCAGCATATGTCTCTTTTTTTCCTCTTTTTATCTACTATATTCTGAGTGAACTCACCAGCTGCACCACCTCCTCGGGTTTCTCTGGTTGCGGATCAGGCGCTGGCGGCGGGGCCGGTTGCACCGGAGTGATTGTGATCTCGCCGCAATTCTGTAACACAAAAGCCTGTTAGATACATTACTTACACACCTCAATAAATTAATAATAAATATCCTCAGACACAGCGCCATCTAGCCCCAAATTAACAAATGATAAAAATACTTATATACGTGTTTTTAAATACATACACATTATACATAGAAACACCCAGACCATTACAAACACATGTTCATGCGCACATTTCTAATGGGGGGATTGAACTCGGAACCCTTTGTGGTGGTGGTAGTCGACGTCTCGACCATTACACCAAATGGGTCGTCGAATCTCTCTTAAACCTAGTCCACTGGTATGTTCAACCTATCCCATTGTCCACCAGATATTCCGGTCCTCCGCATAATATACACACATGAACAGAAATTCATTTAGGATTATATGCTTTTTCTATTTCTGTTGGCCGCATATGGCCTTCACAACTTCACAACAGATGGCTCTCTGCCTTAAAAATGTACACATCGAACTTTGATGAACAATAAACTAACAAGAATCTCACACAAAAAGTGTCCGCGGCAAAAGTCTGCCCATCACGTCGGTTGGGCAGAATTTTCATTCATAATCACGTCGCTCGCTACATGTCATAATGACATAGTTGTGTTCATGCTTTTGATTTTGTACTCTTTCTGAGTCGTGCTAAGGTTTAAATTTAAATGAATAATTTTACGTTCTAAATAACAATAACTATACGTATGTGCCGTGCGGCTCGGGCTTTTTTCGGTTGAAGTTATCATTATTGTGCATCCAGTTAGTCCATTGTTTATCTAAGACATCGAGCTTAAAGGCGTTTGCGAGCAGGACTCGCGTCTAAGTTTATATTATGATATGATCATGGGTTTATATGTATGGGAAAAAATACAAACATTATATTTTCTTGTAGGATTTTTTACATACAAAACCATTTTAAAAAATTGAAATAATTTTTTAAATCCAGTGACAAAAAATGACTTTCATTAAAAGTGTGTTATTTAAGACATAATATGAGAACATTGAAAAAAAACACTGACATTCACACAGCGCCATCTAGCCCCAAACTAAGCATTAGCCTGTTATATGGATACTAAACAACGGATAAACATACTCATATACTAATTTGTAAATACATACTTATTAAAAAAAATACAGTTTCCCATGACGATAATTTTAAATTAACTGTTTAAGCATCAAGATGTGTTATCATTTGCTACAATCATGAATATAATAGCAAGTCGTTTATAAAACTGTACCATATGCTATGCGCAAGTCGGGTCGGGCAACTATACATCTGGTGTAATTCATTAAAAAACAGTTCTATTACAGTGCATTAAGGCGCATAACTAATAAATAGAGTTCGAAATCATATAGAGTAATTTCATATTTGCCACAAGTGATTGGTCATAATTCAATATTAATTAAATCCTAACAGAAAGATAAGATTATCTTATTCAATCTATTCTATTAATATCGAACATCCGGTAGTTGACACCACTAATCGTTGACGCACTTTTTATGAACTGTCAAAAAGGAACGTTTCCATATATTTTGTATGAGATTAGTCATATGTGACGTCATTGCTCACTATCATCAATTGACCTTATAATTACCGGTTTCAGTGTATTTAAAAATACAATATTGCAAATAAACAATAGTGAGCACTGAAACGACATATAAAATAAGGTGCGCTTTTACAAAAATAAGGCTTGGTATTTTATTGCGTATGGTGGAAACTACCGGATTGAGGCATATTCAATGTATATTTTCGTTTTATGTTATCAGTGTAAGTACATATAACTCTAACAGATTCCGACCTCAGCTAATAAATTAGGTAAACAAATGTACTATTCATACTATCTTACAATTTGTATAGCATCATATTCATATAAAAGTTTCTATCGTAAGATAATACGAATGTTTGAAATTCCACTGCTACGATTTTAAAAAAAAAAACGTCATCCTTAAGAACTAAATTTTGAATTTTGAATGATCGAGGCCAATCAACACCAATCGTTGGTCAAGAAGCTTGTCGTAGTGAAAGGACGATTGTTACCCACAAGCTCAAAGTAAACTCTAATTGTGAATTCATTAAATACTATTTTATTTTTAATAGTTTAGTTTAATTTCTGTAAACTTCTATTTTTGTATCACTGCTGTCTGTTTCGCTAACTTTGTTGGTGTTATTTGCAAAAAATAGTATTGACAAATAAGTAATTCATTTGAATTTGTATTAGTTTATCAAATCAAATAAATAAGATATCAGTGCAATTTTATTTTAAAGTCTACTTTGTCTGATGGGTACGTATAGATAAAGCAGTTGCAAAAAAAGAGAAAGCTTAAATGCAGATGTCAAATGGTGTCTACTGAAGTTAGCAGTTATCTTTTAAGACTTTTGTCATAGCTCAATTTTATTTTGAAAAGTTGCCAGTGCTAAAATGACATATTGTAGAGAGGGGTGAATATGAATGAGTAAAACCAAACTGGGCTACGAAATTTCATATAAGTAATATTTAAAAACAACCAAAAAGTGACGTGGCTAAAACATATAAAGTATACTACTAACTGGCATGTCTGTCTACATTTAAAAGCAATAGACAGTGCTATATAAATTGCGGAATACCATGTTGCAAATATTTCCGTGCTGAGTGATAATAGTCTATGGATAATGGATTTTGCCCGAAAGAAATCATACTCACGTTCTCACAATACGAGAAAACACGTAAAATAAATGTAGGAGGCTTCGCCTATAAGTAGGTAGATACAGCTTTTAGTAGATCCATATTAACAACTACTTTTTTCATCTCAAGTTTAACTTAAACATTTTTCAGATTAAGTCATATCGTAGGATGCCGAACTCTTTTTATTTTATTATAAATTCTTATCTTTTTAAAATAAGGATTTTATTTATAATGCGAAGAATTACTAATTTTCAAAATATCATGACAATTTAAGAATTTTAATTTTAAAACTGACTATTGCCATTGACATTAGCGTGTAAGTTTATTTTTAATAATGAAATCATTTCCACACCGCTCCGATACATTTTAGCCGAAAATGTAGCGACTTTTGCCCATACACAAAAAAACATCACATCAACTAACGACACCATAAAACATTTACACTATGCCCCAACAACTGTCCTTGTCTACAAGCGTTCTCGTTTATAAACTGGACCCCAATTCCGCTAATTTTTAAATGCGCCAATTCTCTCTCGATTTGTCTCAATAGTACATTTCACAGTACGTCATTCACTCATTCGTTCTGTTTTATGGTAGATTTTTCTTGGTAACACCATTACACATTTCTACTAATTGGATAGTAGAAATATTTATCAGTGTAATTGTCGATAAGAGTCCGATCCAACTTTAATGACATTAAAACTAGTTGTTTTGGAATACCGAATTTACCGTTGGACAAGTATCGTAATGGTGTCGTTTTGTGCGCCTAAACTAAATTAGCAGAATTGCCGCCCTGATTTGGTACCTTGGCCTGACCGTATGGTGTCAACGTCGCCTGCCTCCTTTCCGGGGAGGTGAGCAGTTTAGCCAACGTCGGCGAATAACTCTGGGCGGCGGGCGCGCCCTGCAAGGTTCCGATGTGAGGAGGCGGCAAGCAGAACCTACGTGGACGACGCGGGCCTAGTTTGCTACCCTGTCGGACCCTTTGTTAACCAGCTCTTTACAAGTAACCAAATTTTACTGTTACCTATAGGTAACTAATAAGTCTCAAGGGGAAGCACAATTAGGCAAACAATAAGGTTTTAATTTGACAAAATGTAAGAACCAGAAAGACAAAGAGTAAGTGGCATTTTGTGAAAAAGTAGTTTCGCGAATAAGCCATTTTTATAGACGCTATATGAAATTTTTAGTTCAAATATTTGCTGTCATGATTACAAATTAGTGTACACGTACGCCCGTGTCGCCCACGCAGGACAGGCAGCGCCAAAGCTTCAATCAACGCAATGTATTAACGATAAAAATTAAGGATTCGCAACTCCAAGATATTTGATAAGACAAAACTTTGCAATAGCAGATGACATAAATTTTGCACACAAACATATTTTTGGGAATGTTAGAGCTTTACTTTTAATTTTCTATTAAATATTTACATAAACGTAGTTTTAAAGCATGCATGCATATATGTCCGAAGAAACATAATTCATATAGATTATTGTTTCATGTATTTTCAACTAGATAATTTTCAATATTATTCAAAGGTTTATCATTAAATATAAAAAATAGAATAAACTTTCGCGAAAAATTGCTTAAATTCCCATAATATTATTGCATCGTAAGTATTTTTTTTAAAACACAATCCCTCAGTTAAGCTCATTAAACGTCCCCATCGAGGGGCACGAACTTACCCGTACAGGGTGCACTACATATTTAAATACTAACATAAACTGTATAAAACGTATCCTCTAGCAATAGTTCATCAAAATAAAATATCCTTCTGAAATATGGTATAAACTGTATCTTGGAGCCGCAAATCCAAATGTGAATAATAATGTAATCGTTACATAATCATCAATGAAGCTAATACATGACTACAAGCATCCAAAAGTCTAAAACCTCAATAATTGAGTAATAAAACTAAGTAAAATAATGAAAGGTGAGACTAACTTTTTGTACCTTCGTCAATATGCCATGCAGCAATGAGTTTTGTGACGTTTGCGTTTCCGGCGCCGTTGTGACTGGGAGTAGCGAGATTTCCGGGTATGGTGGCGGTGGGGGTAATCTGGGGCTTGGGGACGCCAGCCTTTCCACCTGAAATAGGAATTAATTTTAAACAAAACGTTTTTATTAAAATATATTTGTTTTACTGCGAGGCCTCCTTTTCGGTTCTTTCAACTTTGAGGGGATAAGAAATATAGCGCCGTCATACTATTTTTGAACACGTTAATACAACAACACCAAAGACCGTTTATAGGGACGCTCATACTAATACATTATTTAGGAAAGAAAATACCAGATGAAAGAACAAACATTTATTTTACCATTAAATATCACCTCCCAAACAATGATATTCTGCATATATAAAGGTAGATACGCCACGCATGCCTCAAAAACGAACCGTCAAAGAGAAACAGTTGTAGACTTTTGTTTAGGTAAATGTACGCACATTCTGTCGCTGTGTGCTGTCGCTGCATTCGAAACACTTTTTTTCGATTGTTTAGTGAACATATCACGAATCTATACTTTTTACATCATTTTACAAAGAAAAACTATTGTCAGTCACTGGCTTACGGTTTTATGGTTGAGAATAAAACCGTAAGCCAGTGACTGACAATAGTTTTTCTTTTCCCCTCGACTCATCCCTTGAAGGATTTTGAAAGAACCAGAAAAGAGAATACATATTAGAACAAAATTTTAAATAAAAAGACAAGAATAATACAATGTTACATTTCAGCATAAAATAAAAGAAAAATGAAATCCTAAAATGAAGTATCAATTCAGTAGTCAAAACTTCATTGAGTTGCAACTATTTATTTCCTTTGTTTTCGATATTTTATGTCTGATACAAATACAAATAAGTGATTTATCTATCTATCTAAAAGAGCCCTGTCTTATCTCCATGTAGGCATAATTACATTGTACTAAAGTGTTAGTCTGGCAGAGCCCAACGGATTACCTGTTTAACAGTTTCGTGTACGGGCGGGTCATGTCTTCTAGGAGGCCTAGGCCTGGGCTCGGGCGCCTCTCTAGGCGGTATTAGGCCTGCACTCGCCTGCTGCATACTGGCGAACTGCACCAGCACATCTTGAACGACATCCCGTTGGGCAGCCCCCCAGCCTGCATCTGCTGCAGGCGCTCCAGCATCGCCTTCTGGTTCTGGGGACAGGTCATCGGCCTATTAGGTCTAAAGAAAACAACATCATTTGGGGTTGGAAGCAAATTAATTTATTATTCATTTGTATCAATCTACCTACAAAAACTTTAACAATTATCAAAATCGACCTACCCACTAGTTTCGTACAACACAAGGTCCCTGCGGAGATAGGCTGTGGATAGAACTGTTACGCACCATACTGGTTCAAGGCCATTAAGTGTGGTTAACGACTAAGTCAATGACTAAATGCTGTAGACTGTTGCCTTCCGATCTGGAGGGCGCAGGTTCGAAATTGTTTGTACGATATCCGACGCTCTTACAGTGAAGGAAAACATCGTGTGGAAACCTGCGCACGCCTACGCCTAGCCGGTTATAATCAAAATTTTTGTGAAAGGTATTGCTTGTGTGCGATATAGTTCTATCTAAGTCACTAAAACAAGCTCAAGACATTCCTATGCTAGCACTGACAAGTTCGTTTTATGCAATAACTATATTTTTATTATATTCAATGTTATATTACCATTGAGTTAGCCAGAGTCTGTAGCAGATGAGGTCAAGGATCGAATAGTGAAATCAAACTAGTGGGCTGACATATACAGCCTTAAATACATTACATTAAGAGTCACTTTAGCTTAACCAACAGCAATAATACAAATTGATTATCTCTTTGCGCGACTAGTTAAACATTTTCTCTTTGACTAAGTTCCAATTAGTGACCATCAATAATAAAAAAGGGACCATTAAGAACCTTTTATGTGACTGAGTTAACGAATGATTTAACATCATCATCAGCTGACTGATGACTTATTATGTTATGCAATATAGTATTAAACATGTACTGTGAATCCTGAATTTGATCCAATACTTGTCTTAATCCATATATCATAATTAAGGAACATAAAGATGTTATATCAATACATTTATTATTTTATTTTATTCGGAACACCAACAGCACTAATACAGTTTGTTGAATTACAATTAGAAGTACAAGTTATGTCTAAGCTATTTATAGGTATTCGCAAATTATTTTAAATAACACATACATTAATAACTATGACAAGCCAGTGAGAAATTTAAAAAAAATTAAAATAACGAATTAAAACTACATTTCCATAAAATTCTGAAGAAATATCTTAGCCACATTCGCAGGTTTAAATTGGAACATATCAAACTTTCCATAAGTTTTTGAGAAATTATTAAGTGATATACTTGCTCGTACAAAAAGGAGTTGCGCCTACAATTCGTTTTATACTTAGGTATTGCAAGAGGTAATGGCCGTCTAGTCGGTAATTAACGTGGAACGGATACGATAATCAGCTGTAACAAATTAGGACAATCTATCATACCGTTAGCAATTTTTAATAAGTATGCGATATCACGTACTTGTCGCCGTTTTTCTAGGGGCAAAAAATGGTACCTTTGACATCTAGTCTCATATCCGTGTTCTTTTTTACCGCATTTAAACTGTAGATATCTTAGAAATCTTTTTTGAATTGATTCTATGCGTGACACATACATACATTAAAATTAAGTTAAAACTTAAATATTTTTTGGAATAACTCACCATATCTAAATTGTTGAACAGCATATGCAAATTGTTCAGATTACTCAGATTGCCCAAACCGTCCATCTTAGGCGCGATCGCCCGCGGCCCCATCATATTAGGGTTCAGTATAGACTTCAGACGTCTGCCCCGCCTCGGCGTCACATCCGGATTCCTCTGCCTATAATCAGCTATTAATCTGACTTCACATCTTTCGTCGGCCCCTGTCTCCCATCGGCATATTAAAACTGCCCGGCAACTGTCCATTCATATCCCTGGGGAAGCCGGGCAAATGTCCCGGCATCATCATTGGCTGCTGGAATACTGGTTTCGGCATGTTCTGCATATGTGCTTTGTCGTACGGAGGTGGCAACCCTGACATGGGGTTGAAGTGCGTGGTTACAGGCATTACTGGAGTCTGTAACATAGGATTGATTGTTGAGCCGGGCTGCTTGATCGCCAACCCTGATATTTCATCGCTTTTATCTATGGCCAGGTTCTTCGCTTGATTCAGGTAGTCAAACGGATCAGTCCGATCAGAACCATTTATTTCGGCCGCTTTTTCGAAGGACAGCACCTGTTTCCTTCGTAGCAACCTCAATAAGATCTCCTCTTTCACCTTCTTTAAGTGCAGTATATTATTCCATTCTTGTTCTTTCTTTTGTGCCAGTTCCCGTAAAGTTTGTATCTCCGAGAGAAGTTGTTCTGTATGCCTTTGGATTTCATCTATATTGTTTTTTGTTGCGGTTTGTATGTAGTCGTTTATCATTATGTCGTGCTGTGGAAATGTTTTTTCCACTTCTTGGCATAGCTTCTTTAGAGGGGATTCCGTTTCTACTTCTTCACTTGCACGTCTTTTCGATGGTTGGTTATCCTAGAAAATACATTTTTGATAGCTCTCAATTGTTGGTTGATGTACAGTACCCAATAGGTTGGCTAAATAAATATTTACAAAAAAAAACTAATTTTGCAGATTTAATAGTGTAAACAATAATTGTTTATGATTTGAATTCTCCTGACTGTTTGGTGACTTTGCAGCTTGTAAGGTCATAGGCAGATGACTTTATTTATTTAAGGACAACCAACATAAAAACAATGATATCATTGATTAGTCTTTAATTCAATGTGTGACAATTGCAAAATCTAAACATACTAAGAAACTAATAAGTTTTGTAAGTCTCAATGGGTACTGGGGCATTCAAATTTAATAAAATAGTTATACTTCCCAATTAGCTTTAGATTGTCATTTAAATATTTTTACATATTTTGTACAGATTCATTCAATGCCTTAAAAATAGAATATTATAATAAAATTCTATATATCTGATTGTATCTAATTCTATTTTAGTAAAAATTGATATTAAATTTGATGCATGTATCCAGGAACATATAACCCATGTGTTAACATACAATAATATTATTATAACCTAATAATAATAATAATATAGGAAACATTTTACTGTGGGAAACCATTTTTTATTGCATGTAACATTGCAGGGCTAGTATAATGTTAACTAATGAAATATTCAACATCTTCTTACCTTATGATTACTTTTATTAATATCACATTTACTGACTTAGGCTGAACATCCACTTTTGACTCTACTTTCTCTTCACTTCGTGGGTTTCACTCATTTCCACATCCACTACAGGAATTTTGGATGGTTCTTTGATGTGTGGTGGATCTTTCATGAGGCTAGTTTCTTTGACTGTTAGTGTTACTTCAGGGGTGGTGGGCTGGGAAGAATGAATAACTATTTGAATAATCACTATTACCAACATCACATGATACTTAATAAATATCCAATGACAAACACACAGCGCCATCTAGCCCAAAGTTGAGTGTGAAGCTTGTAGTATGGTTACTAAACAACGGACAGATACTATACTTATATACTATTTTTGTAAATACATACATATTTTACATAGAACACAGACCAATACAACAGAGATTTCATGCACACAAATGTTTGTACTGCAAGGGGATCAAATCCAGAATCCTTGGTAAAATAACTGATGTTTCAACCATTACACCAAATGGGTTGTCAACGATTATCCGCATTTAAATGAATTGAAGCCAAAATAATACTCAACAAGAGGCTATAATTTATAACAAATATCACCCTTACATATCAATGCTTGAAATCAATATTTAATTCAGCTAGTTCGACTTTAAAATACAAACGCAATAGGAACTATTTGAATGATGAAATTGAATTCCACACAATGTAATTTCTTAGTAAAGAAAGAATTGGAATACAAAATGGGATGGGATGATAAATATTATAAAAAGTAACAGGGCTGATTCATGTTTTCTGAACTTTCTAAATGCTTCTTTGGTGGAGAAAAGAATTTCATAAATATCCTTGGCCGCATCATCACTTACCATCAGGTGAGATGGCGATCAAATGTCTGCCTATTGAAGATAATACATATATATATGTATGTATAGTACTAGCTGGTGCCCAAGAGTTTATTATATAAATGAAAATTGTCTTCATTTAAAAGTGGCCATATTGTATTAGTAAAAAAAAATATTGCAATGCATTTTGTTATATGCTTACCTTAGGGGCTACTGGTGCAACATCTTCAGGTTCCTGGGATACCTCAGCTACTGTCATAGGCACCGATACTGCAGATATAGGATTTGGGACAGCTTCATGGTGCACCAACTCAGCCACCTGAGAATCATGGCTCAATGGTTTTTCAGAAGCTTCTTCTTCAAGAGCACTTGGCGAGTTACTGTCTTCTTTCAACAGCTCTTCTGGAAATGATCAATCAACATGTTATAAGTTCTTTTTCTTTCTAAAGATTCATATTGTTCAAATAAATAGATTTCATACTGCATCAAAATTAGTAATTTTGTCTTTATATTGAATTAGAATGTTATATAACCTATTTGACTACTTTATGTATTGAAAACTTTGAGAATTTTGAAAGCATCACAAAAGTAAGTTTCCCCCTTACCTTTGTTAATGGTCCCAAACCCCATATAAAAATTAGCATATTCTTTTGTATTTCGAAACTTGAATTTGAATTTATATGAGGGAATTGTTAAACTTGCAATTGCATACTGAAATTTATGCAACTAAACCATCTTTAGTTTAATTAAATTTTAGTATTTACCTTTAATTTTTTCTGCCTCCAAAGCGACTAAACTATTACAATCATCCTTAACATTCTCATTTCTCATCTTTGGCATTTTCATCACAGATTCCCGCCTTTTCCTCTTTAATTGAAACTTCGACCAACGGATCTTCGCGCCCACTTCGGCTTCGTCTAAAGCCAGCGGATCGACCTCATTCTCACTGCCAGCCTCACCAGTCTGCGGTTCAGCAGCTACGGGCGGCTCCTTCTGAGATTCCACTAGTTTCACGCTTATATCGTTCATGTTTATTTACATATTTACGTCTCACAAGCCACTACACACTACAGTGTCACCACGCCGCACTTATGTTCAATGACTTGAAAATGAACATCATAACCATAACCCACCATTGGAATTAATTTAAATCGAGTGTATACTAAAAAGATACATGTAAAAGAGGCCTACAAATAATTTACAAAACAAACAGCTGAAATGTTTGGAATTTCTTTCCCTAAATTGGGTAATATCACGATGCGCAGGCAACTGCAGCCGTCAAGTCAAGGGTCATTTTGATTAATTGATTATCCAGACAATATAGGATTTAGAAGACTGAAACATTCAGTACTGTCCAGCTATTCCAATATTAACCATTAATTATCTAAGTATTTATTATAATAATTAGCAAAATAAAAAGCTTTTGTATCAGGACGCAAATGGCAACCAAACTATCAGGGTTACCATTATGCAATGTAAAAAATCATACTATTTTAAAATTCCCAAAATAATGTACATTTTTAAACAATATTTATTTTGAATGAGAGAAATAGTATTTGTTTGGTGAGGCGTAGGAATATTATTTTATATCAATTATGTTCAATTAATAAACTTAACAGTTTTAAATAATTTTATTTAGAATGGCAACAATTATGTATTTAATTAATTTGTACGAGTATTAATGAACTCTGTATAAGCAATATGCAATAATTCTTCATCAAATCATTTGAATGAAGCTTCAATTGTAAGCAACCATTTACAAAATTTACCAATAAACGTGACTTTTATAGCGAAAGTTTAAAAATCCCGCTGTTATGACATCCGGAAATTTTTTATCAAAATCCAGGAAGTCTATGTCATTTTCTATAGTGATGTGTTGCAACTCAAATGAAATCGATTTACATTTATTCGTTTAGGACATTCTCCTAGGAGACGACTTCATGATTATTGAGAGTTCAAGTAATAGGTTACTTTGATGGTTTTGATATGTGGAAGTTACTCCAGGGGGCAAAATAGCATCTATTATCAATTTCACCAATTACGTCTGCTGTAAGACATAACTTCATCATTAAGAGAGAGAGGATTTCGATCTTAACATAACGTGTAACAGTTTTAGGTTGAGCTGAACCTCGTTCTGTAGTTAGTACGATGCACTTTGAGGAGAAGGTTTGTTAGATAAACACCAAAATAAAATTCAGCGTACCAAAATAAAATACAGCATTTACTGTATTTATTTTTTGTTTAAAGATAATAACACTACAGCGTTTAGTTTATGCACGATTCAGCACAAAAATGTTAATGGATGGTCAAATTCATAATAAATGTATTGATAGTTACCATTAAAATAAAAGGTTCGATAATGTCTTAAATCGATTATTCATCATAGTCGAGACATCACTAAACATGATGATATGTATGAAATAAACATGGGCGTTATCAGCTATTTCTGGCAACCGCTACGTAACCGTGATTGATTTCATACCGATATGTAACCGTTGCCCAATATCGGTATCTGAGCCCACCGTCTTCATTGTACCGCGGATTATTGGCTATAACCTAGTTAGTTGCTGCTTAACGTTGTCTCTACTTCATTTTTTATTTCGAGTAATTAAAATAGAAATAAGTTTGGATTCTAACACACCTATTTATACAAATGGATATCATTAATGTACATAGGAACATTTAGAAGTCACTATCAATATGATAAGTACTAATAGACGTGGGTAGTCAGAGAGGATATGAAAAAGAGATACATATCCGAACCGATAGCAACCTATCTTTCAACTCCCGACATTTTAAACATATCTCAACTCTTTAATCCGTAGAAGTATACTAATTAATAACTCTATGCCGTAGACTCAAGACAGATTTTGCATTAAATGATATATTGATACGTAACAAAGAGTAAGCGCAAGCGCGCTATACGAAAATATCAAAGAGACAGAGATGGCTTGCTGATATGGATATGAATTGAAATAGTTGTTGTCAAACGGATCTTCAACTCCCAACTCTTCAATATATCTTCAACCTCTTTATGAACTCTATCGACAGACCCAAGGCAGATTTTGCATTAACAGATATACTGATACGTAACAAAGAGTAAGCGCAGCGCGCTATAGAAAATATCAAAGAAAAGACAGAGACAGCTTGCAGATATGGATATAGACAAAAGAGATGATTTCAATGTAAAATATCTTCATCTCTTTTAGAAGTTTACTAACATTATGAACCTTCTACCACTAACTTAAGAATATTTTGCATTAAATGACCTTCGATGGAATCAAAGAGTTGAATATATGAAATAGAGATACATATCCGAGAAAGGAAAAGATATGAAGATCATGTTTTTTTCTTAAGTACACAATTCGCGCACCGCTGTAGTACTAATAATTGGTTTACGCGTGCAACGCAGATTAGGCTAGTACTAAAACAAAATACCTAATAATTCAAAACCAAAACAAATCTGCTAACCATGTAGTCAAATAAACAATCAAATCAGTAATAAAATAGAAAAGGATTGTTGTATAATTGTTTAATAAAATCAACATGTCTATTCATAAAAAATATGCAAAGTTCTTTTGTTTGTTATTTTACATATTAATAGTTTAATCATTCGAAAACTTTATCATATTTAAATAGCTGTCAGCGCCATCTATGAGATATTTGTGCAATTAGTACATTAGAAGTTATTGTAAATTATAAATGTTGTCAAATGTTTGTAAAAAT
Source organism: Leucinodes orbonalis (assembly GCA_019425675.1). Taxonomy (NCBI): domain Eukaryota; kingdom Metazoa; phylum Arthropoda; class Insecta; order Lepidoptera; family Crambidae; genus Leucinodes; species Leucinodes orbonalis. Next base: position 162,549 of record PQWD01000807.1, read on the forward strand.
TGCACAAAAATCTGAATAGATGGCGTTAATAGTTGTTTATATCATGAAAGTATTGCGAGTTCCAAAATTAACTAGGCGAATGTTATTTTTTTGTTATAGCAGGCAAACGAGCAGGCGGCTCATCTGATAGTAAATGACTTCGTCGCCCATGTACACTTGCAATATCAGAGTGCAAAGAAATGCGTTGCCGGCCTTTGAAGTGGGAATACGTCCCCACCGAGGGCACGAGCCTACCCGTATAGGGTGATTAGGCCTTAGTCGTCCACGCGGGCCCAGTGCGGATTGGACGACTTCGCACACGACCTTCGAATCTCTTTGTAGGCGTGCATGAAGGTTTCCTCACGATGTTTTCCTTCACCGTAAGAGCGTCGGATAACGTACATATATTTTCGAAAATTCGAAAACACATTGGTACGTGTCGGGATTTGAACCTCAGTCCTACCGGTAGGAAGGCGACAGTCCACACCATTGAGCCACCGACGCTCACAGTTCACATTCACACAGATTCACAGTTGTCAAACTGCAACCTCCGACGTAGCGATAGCCAAAATAATTATGCCTTCCCTCTCTGTCTAAGCGAGTTGTAAGTGTAAGAACGAGATGGAGCGAATATTGCGCGCAACGGTTACGCAGAGATTCGCAAAGGTAGCATTGTAGATTTAAACCTTATGTTTGTGATACTAAGGTTGTATTCAGTTTGGCACTACATACTAATAATTTTAAAATGATCTTTCTCTTTCCGAAATTTACAAGGGTCAGATTTGTTTTGGTTTTGAATTATTAGGTATTTTGTTTTAGTACTAGCCTAATCTGCGTTGCACGCGTAATCCAATTACTGGGTACTTATCATATTGATAGAACCTTCTAAATGTTCCTATGTGACATTAGTGATATCCCATTTGTATGAATAAGTGTGTATAGAATACAAACTTATTTCAATTTTTAGTTACTTGAATTAATCAAATAAGTAGTAAGTTAGTACCTAACAAAATACCTAATAATTCAAAACCAAAACAAATCTGGCCCTTGTAAATTTCGGAAAGGGAAAGATCATTTTAAAATTTTTATTATGTAGTGCCAAACTGAATACAACCTTAGTGTCACTCACATAAGGTTTAAATCTACGATGCTACGTAGCGAATCTCGCGTGATCGCGCGGCGTTACCGTAGCGCGCAATATTCGCTCCATCTCGTTCTTACACTTACAACTCGCTTAGACAGAGAGGGAAGGCATAATTATTTTGGCTATCGCTACGGTGGTGGTTGACAACTGTGAATCGCTGACTAACCAAACTAGCGAGCGTAACTTAGCTGCCATCGCGTTAGCGCGTGATATACAATATTTGGTAGCTGACAACCGGTGCGAGATGTGATAACGCTAATAGCTAAGTTACAGGCATGGTAACGGATATTGGTTACGTTTCGCTATAGCGGACACATGATAGTATGAAGAAAAAGCAAATGGCTGACCACTGAACTAAATATACGTTCTCTAATCTAATTCCTAATAAAGAATCTGATGTAATTACATGATATATGCGCTCTTATCGACTATGATTAGCGAAATAGTTCTAAAACAAATAAGAACAGAGATATTATTATATTGGGCAGCTGATGGCTAGTCAAACTAAATAATCCGTCAAATAATACCGATTCATAGTCTTACACAAATTCAGTACAAATTTTAACAAGATTTTGTTGTGTTACTCTCGGACGCACGCCCGTTTATCTGTCTGGTCAGTCCTTATTTTATTTTAGCTTATGTTAGTGTCATCTGCACTGAATTACCAATATAGGAGTTATCATCCATTGTAGTGTACAATTTGCAAGTATTTTTTGTGCTATTTTTTACGTGGTTTTAGACAGCTTTCTAATTTTATGTGACTAATGTACGCATGTGTTTAAGACAAAAGGAACGTTAGTATATTTAAATTTACGATGTTATAATTTGTTATCAATTCGTAAGTACTTGAGGTACAGTCGGCACAAAAATCATAGATATATATTTTTAAATCAACTAATTGTGATGATTGATATCTGTAAGTGAAACAACGCATATATA
>PQWD01000808.1:0-20782 GCA_019425675.1 Leucinodes orbonalis
GCGTGATATTGCTGCCATTATTCCGTCGTCGCTTAAAATTGCAATATAACCTTGTGGAGCCGCGAGACCATTTGTCACTAGGGTTGACACACTCCAAAATCAGTTTGAAAATATATTTTCAATTTAATACTTATAACCATGGACGTATAAGAAAATACGGACGGAGTCTCGCTAACATGAAAAGTGTGTCAAAATCCGGCTAGATTTTGTAAGGAAAACCTCAAAATATTAGAACATTTGACGCGCATCTGTCAACAGAGTCGTAGATTATATTAGGAAAAAAATATAAAAAAGAGCATGGCCTGTGTTGCAAAAGCAGCAGCGAAGAACAAAAGGACTACGATCCGGAAAGCACGTTTCATAGGTAAATTAACAATTGGATTACATATTTTTAGTTTGAAATATTAAAATAAGTATACAAAAAGATATTTGTCAAAATTACATCATAGACAGGAGCTGTCACTTTTAGGACACATTATGTAATAATGACAGTCCGTCGTGTTCATGCTTATAGCATTGAGGGTTAAATAATGCCATACTCACCACGCCTGACAGCGGGTCGGTGAGCGCAGGGATACTATACGTAAGGCTGAGATCCATCTGCAGCCAACAGCAGTAGTCAGTTCCAAAAAAAAGGATATTGTACCGAAGTGACGCTGCTGCGTGTCACTTGGTAGAAATTTCCCTTAGTTGACAACATATATCACAAATCACGTTGATAGTGCATGCATTTGGAAGTGTCTAGTCTATTCGATGTTTAGTACCCATACTAAAGGCTTGATGCTTAATTGGGGCTAGATGCGCTGTGGGAATGTCTGTGGATATTATTGATTTATTCATGCGTTATTGAAATAGGAGTTATATCTGTTAATTAATTAATGTATAACCTACTTACTTTCACCTTTGGTTTGGACTTTGACAGTGTTGTACATTATATTTTTATAATAAAATGTAGTGACAACCCTGCAGTGGGCACCTGCCGTTGGGCGCATTTGCGATGCGCGGCTTTGAGCGCGTAACGATGCGGCTTCGCCATTCGCACGCAGATTAAGATTTTGATGGCCGACCACTTTTTAGTTGGCTTTATATTGGTCTTTTTATTTTATAACTTGTAGGAAAATCCAGGATAAGCTTTTTTGTGTATGAAAAAGTAGCAACTGTTGCCTATATTAAACATATGGTAACATAATTGCTTAAGAAAGGCTGTTGAGTTTTATGCGCTCGTCCTATGAACACATGAAACGTTAAAAATAGTGAATCGTTTTTTTTTTCAATTATTGATTTTCTATTGTATCTGGATTTCAACGTTCAAAGGTTATGTTTGCCTATAAATACACCTACAAAGCTTTTTTCAAATTGCCCGGTGAAGCTGTAATGGCCATCGCGGCCAACTGCAGTTTTTTCAATTACAAAATTGTGACTTAAAGATGGTAGGCAAAGCAGCCAGTGAAAGTATGTCAATCAGTATATTGTTAGTTCACTTCCTGCCTTACCTATCAGTCTGTCGCATTATTTTTAGCACAACTCCCTGTAAAATGCGAATTCCCTATAAAATATTCTAAACACGTCCTTAGACATAATCACTGATTTGACAAATAAGCTTGTCGGGATCGTGTCACGGAAATGTACATTATAAATCGTACAATGTATGTTGTAATTCTAATTCGTGGCTTAATATGGCGTGATATAATTAATAATGAGGAAGGAAATGATGAGCGCATTAGTCTCATGTCAATGTCAATTTGACATCAGATGTGTATATGGTTGGAAGCTAGTTAGTAAGCTAAGGGATATGGGTTCGATCCCCATCCAGTACATGGACATGTCTGTGTGTTACTTAAAATTGCTCATCGCATCAAATGTGATTGCGGCCTCATCATCATCATCATGTTCATTAAACGTCCCCATCGAGGGGCTCGAGCCTACCCTACTATGCCTTAGTTGTCCACGCGGACCCAGTGCGGATTGTCCGACTTTACGCACAACTTTGAATCTCTTCGCAGGCGTGCGCAGGTTTACTCATGATGTTTTCCTTAATAACCAACGTTTAATTCACAATAATAATGTGTGTAAAAAATAATAATAGTAGTAATGTGTTTAAAATGTGCAGCCTCAATTAAAATATACAAATGTGCCAGATATCATTCCCGTGGAACAGGAGTGCTATGCACTTTTGTGTTTTGGATGAGGGCACTGTAGCTAGTAAATTACCGGTATAAGAGACCTAACATCTGTTGTCTTCGGTGACGGGCGCAGTGCGCATTGATGGAGAATAATAACTGTCTACAGTTGTTGGTCTCCTTTAATGCGCGTCTGTCATGGTCTGACATATCATTACATCACGTGAACGCCCAGCCGTCTGTACACTTCTAACGAAAAAAATGTAAATAAATTTAGCAGTAACAAAAATGGTTCCAAAACTTAACCAATAACAGGAACAAACTTAGCCGCGGCGTTACGGTCGCATTAGAAGTAAATTATTTACATAATTGGAATGAAGCATTTAATTAATTACCAAGCTGTATAAGAAAGCATGCACCTTGTAGTGAGCCTTTAGAAGTTAATTGATAGATAAATTAGGTGTCTTCTCGGCAGTTCATTGGAACGCACCATTATTAATGCTGTTAACCGTCTGTGAGTTATACGATCTATTGTAATGTTTGATTAATAAATGGACGACCCATTTGGTGTAGCGGTGACGTCGACTACTACACCAAGTTCTGGGTTCGATTCCCTGACAGTACAACATTTGTTTGCATGACCATGTCTATTTGTAATGGTCTTTTAATTTGTATGTATTTACAAAAAAAAATATAAGTATGTTTATCCGTTGTTTAGTACCCATAAAACAGGCTTCACGCTTAACTTGGGACTAGATGGCGCTGTGGAATGTCTGTAGATATTTATTAATTTATTATTCATTATTATTAAGGTTAGAAAAATGAGTAACACCGCGGGGCACTGCTAGATAAATCTAAATAGCACTATTAAAACGTGCCGTATGCTCTTTGAGCCCTCTAGACAGATTATGCATGAGAAATGTCAAATGAAAGCAATTACGCATGTAATAATTACAACTGTGAACATGTCGCTCCTGGGTCAAATAGACAAGGTACTGGATCCGACTTTAGACACCTTGTATTACTATGGGCGTCATATTTATTGTTGAGGCATTTGATTGTTATGGTTCTCGGGTACCTATATAAAAAGCGTTTTTTTTAATAAATAAATATTCGCTGACGTTCATACAGCGCCATCTAGCCCCATATTAAGCGAGGAGCTTGCAGTTGAAAGATAGAAAGAAAATATCTTTATTTAAATAAATCTGTTACAGATACTTTTGCATCGTCAATTGTTATTATTATCATATTTTTTGTGACTCTTCCACTGGTTCGGAATAAGAAGGACCTTCGAGAAGAGCCGGCAAGAAACTCGAGTTACTCTTTTAATCTTTTTATATCAGTGGTTACAGAGTTTTGTCATTTATCTACACATAGCTTTACAATAATTGATTACAACGATTTTGTAACTGGAACACTAAGTGCAAGACCACACATCTTTATCCGATAAATATTCTTCTATTGTATAGTAAGTTAGGGTTTCAAATAACTGATGAACATACTTACATACATTTTTATTTTTTTTTGAAGTACAATTAATCAAAATCCTTTCCTAGCGGATGCCTATGTCATAATATCTACCTGCATGTCGAATTTCAACCTGATCCGTCCAATGGATTGGGCTGTGCGTTGACATATCACTATGTCAGTCAGTCATTTAATCTGTCAATCAAGTTTGAGTTTTATATTTGGATGTGCTACTGTAATCAAATCTTCACTCCTATTCTATCCAAACGCCTTAGCACTATAAAGCACGCAGCGCTTAGACTTACGCAGTAGTTGTTTTAAATTCAATGCTGACATTATTTCAGCTGACCGTACGATATAAAATGTCAAGGTCCTGTATTTTTTCAGCCTGAAATCCACTTACATTTACCCTCTTAAAAGTACCTACAACTTAAGTCACATCCCGCCCGAGATTATGAGGTCCTCGTACGTAAGAGGCCATTTGTAAAACCAAACTCCTAAATAAATATGGGTACTTATTTAAGATACTTTGTAAACATTAAATCTGATATTTTTATACAAATAAAAATGTTGATGGGTTTTCTATGTAGTATGAAAAATATATATTAGAATGCTGAATATTATTTTTAAATGTATATATGGTTTCTCTTATGTCATTATAATCTGTTAAATCAAATTAAATAAATTCAAACATAATAGATTAATGTTTATGAATAATTCAAATGAAATAAAATATAGTACACGTCGATACACCACACGATATTTTGATAAAAAAAAATTTGAGTTTCAGATCGAAACTCAAACTCAAAATACCTTTATTAAAATAAATCTTTTACAGATACTTTTCAATCGTCAATTGTTATTATAATATTTTTATGACTCCACCACTGGTTCGGAATAAGTAGGACCTTCGAGATCAGCCGGCAAGAGGAAAAAAGTTTAGGGATGTTTTTTAAAATATTTTTGAGAAAATCTAAATTCGGTCTTATAGTTTCATAGAAAAGAGGCTGTGACATACAAACGACAGACACGACAGACATGACGAATCTATGGGGCTTCCGTTTTTTGCCATTTGACTATAGAACTCTTAAAAGAACAGTACACATATTTTGTATCATGTAAAATAAAAATACCTATATTTTATGTTTATTTCTTAGTGTGTTACCTACAAAGAAAACTAGTTATAAGTAAATTACAGATAACCTATTAGTCATAATTAGGGTTCCATCTTTAATCGGATCAATATTTTAAGAACCAACATACAAATATGAAAACGGACAGTTCATGTAAAATTAGCTCCGCACTGCTATTGCCTAAACCAGTGAGATTGTTTTTTCAATTTACCAAAACGCTCTTTATTCCATTAAGTGCACAAACAACCCCATTTTCCTTTTAACATCAAGTAAAGGACCAAATGAATACCTTCACTGACTGAACTAATAAAAAGTCAACATCAATCATTCTTAAGCACTCATAAATACCGTAGCGTAGACAAAATGGACTGTATCTCCTATTACTTAAGTTAACATTGCAATGCACAATACAGCACAGTGGTTTCATCACCTGAAACGAGTGGCTATAAGTTTTGCCGATTAAATTCAAACGCCCCATAGCTCATACGGGCCTCGTATTTTTAACGAGGGGGAGTAAAAGACAAAATGGCGCCGTGGCGGGATAACGCAGTTAAATGCTACCTATGTGGTTTTTACGCAATTGCTCACCACGACTAATGCTATTAAGTGGCCATGTATACGCTAGCAGCAATCCATTGAATTTCGCCGGTTTATATACCGCATAGTTAGCAAAAATAAAAAAAAAATAAAGTACTCGTAACTTAAAGTAATACACAGGATATAATTAAAACTAAAATTAATGAGTAGGTGGAAGCCTCGGTATTGAGTCGTCTAGGTAGGTACCACCGCAGTGTCAGATACCGTCCCGTGAAACAGGAGTGTTATGCACTTTTGTGTTTCGGGTGACAGGCTCAGTGCGGTACTGTTGGGGAGAAATAACTGTCTATCAGATGTTGATCTCCATCAATGCCGCTCGGACTTATATATATCCTTAATTTGAAGCTTTAAACTAGAAAACCATGATTATTATGAGAGAAGTGAACAGTTCAGAAGATGTAATTACTTTAAGTGCTACAGGACCTGGGGTTCAATTTTGGATTGAAAACAATTCCAGCTACTAGTATACACAGAAGAGTTCACAGCAAATATATTTGTTAATGCAGATTTTTTATAGTATTCTTAATGCCCCTACTGCAAAGAGCAGATAAATTTTACAAAACTTAATTAAAAAAATATATAAATGCTTTTTCCAATATTTTATATCCAACAATAAATATTATTACAGTTGGAAATACAAAAAGAATTTTCCATAAATATCAGGCTCTGTTTATTTCCAATCCCTTTATAATATTTCTAAGGGCGCATGCAACAAGTGATGGATTTGGCTGGGATATTTAATTTAGAATGTTAACAATTACTTTCCTTAACTTGAGTTTTCTTGTTGAAATTAACATTGACTTGCTGCATTGCGCTCAAACATTAAGATATTGTAACGGTTGACTGTAGTCGTCAATCTTGTATATTTTCACAAAAAACAAGTTATTGGTTTCGGTCCTAATTAGGTGCGCCAGATCGAAAGAAACCCGACTCGAGATAATTTGTGTCTATCGAGAACATTATTGCATTTTTTATTCGCTTTTCTTGTGAGCTTAAGAGAGAGAATTTCTAGTCCCGAATTGGTTGGCTAGTTTACTGAGCGCTGTCAAAACCTTTGGCCCGAAGAATTTAATAAAACCCCGCATTAATCTCCTGACAATCGGCAAGTACTGACGTAAATTCAAAAGACCATCGCTCTGGTATGAACATCCATCTTGATTTATATTGCTCTGTTTGTTTTTCACTCGTTAATATTGTATCAAAGTACGAACGCTCACTTAAATACGTGATTATGAAAAACATCAATAAAACCCTTTTCATTATTTGAACTACGAATAAATTACATAATAATATTTTTGCTTTGCTCGAAAAATATACTTTTATATTTTTAAATGACAATGTGAAAATGAGCGTCGGTGGCTCAATGGTGTGGACTGTCGTCCTCCTACCGGACGGGCTGAGGTTCAAATCCCGACACGTACCAATGTGTTTTCGAATTTTCGAAAAATATATGTACGTTATCCGACGCTCTTACGGTGAAGGAAAACATCGTGAGGAAACTTGCGCACGCCTGCGAAGAGATTCAAAGGTTATGCGTGAAGTCGGCCAACCCGCACTGGGCCTGCGAGGACGACTAAGGCCTAATCACCCTATACGGGTAGGCTCGTGCCCCTCGGTGGGGACGTTTAATGAGCTGATTATTATTAAATGAATAAAAAGAAAGATGATGATTATTATTAAATGAAGAAAATAAAATCCATAGAGATTAGTGATATTTCTGATTTTTTACTATGGGGGTTTCTCTCATGGTTATTTTCAGATTCCGCTTCTCTCTATAAATTTTCTTTCCTATTGTATTTTGCGCCAAGGTTCCCGGTCCACCGCTTCCCTTATCCAGCCATCATCACCGTTTTTTTGCAGATTCTGCTAAACACCTCCTGCCTCTCTACTTTTCTTAAAATATCAAACATATTACGAGTATCGTACAGGAAAGTTTATGTGAAGGATAAACGAGTTCAGTTTTATGATATTTCTGAGGGATATGTCGTTATAGTTTATAGCGCGGCTATGTCTCATGTCACTGGGCTATTATTGGACTCGCCTTGTTCTAGAGTTGACGGTAACTAGCTACTTATATCACTGACGTATGGCAACAGAATCTGAGCTTGATAATACCCAGGTATCCATAGAAGAGCGTCGGTGGCTCAATGGTGTGGACTGTCGCCTTCCTACCGGGAGGGCTGAGGTTAAAATCCCAACACGTACCAATGTGTTTTCTAATTTTCGAAAATATGTGTATGTTATCCGACGCTCTTACGGTGAAGGAAAACATCGTGAGGAAACCTTCATGCACGCCTGCGAAGAGATTCGAAGGTTGTGTGTGAAGTCGTCCAATCCGCACTGGGCCCGCGTGGACGACTAAGGCCTAATCACCCTATACGGGTAGGCTCGTGCCCCTCGGGGAGGACGTTTAATGAGCTGATGATGATGATGATGATCCATAGAAAAAAAAACATTTCCATAGTTCACCAAACGTATAAAGTCTAGCTCTAGCTAAGTTAATTATAAACTTGTGTTATGTGAAAAATTAATGTTTCGCTCAGAATTTGTAAGTTTGCCATACCACGTTCTCATAGTATCCACTTCGTAGTTACATAACTACGAAGTGAAGGAATATAAGCAAATGGGTACCATCATCATCAACAGCTCATTATGGAGGGGCACGAGCCTACCCATATAGCGTGTATAGGCCTTAGTCATCCACGCGGACCCAGTGCGAATTGGTCGACTACACGCTCAACCTTTGAATCTCTTCTGGGCGTGCGCAGGTTTTCTCACGATGGTTTCCTTTACCGTAAGAGCGTCGAATAGACCACTAAATCATGGAGGCAGTTAAAAAAATATAATCGCCTTCCATAAAACCTGGAAACAGCTTGTGTTGAGGTTTTTGCCACAACCTCCTCCCGGAGTAATCCGCCCTCTTAATTGCCGCAGCCGCGACTAGACGTGATTACGGTCACTTTAATTATGTTTTTTGTGGAGCACCCTTCACATGGACAGGTATGACGCAGCCTCAGTTTAGAGAAATATAGCGTTTATATTACGAAATCGAAAAGCTTTTGCTAACTTGGAACTCCTAAAAAGATAACTTGTAAAAGGTTGCATGCAAATTTTAATGTGTGTGTATATTTCTATCGCGTTAGCTTGCAAGTTTAGGCAATATACGAGAAAAAAGTGAAATAAAAATCCTTTTAGAAAATAGGGGTGTCATCTGATTAGTATTGAACACTAACATACCTTTTTAATCACAATGTTTTTATTTTATTTATTTATTCATACAAGATACAAATACAGTTACAATAAACAAACAGTTAGGTGTAAACATAAACTCATTCGAGTTTTTGACGTACACCAGAATCGTCATAATTCATAATAAAAAAGACACTTAACATAAACATACATTTTCTTGACAAATAGGAAACACTTCAATTTATGTAAAACATAGTGCAGGTAATCTAAACAAAAATTACAATCTTACTGGGCGCAATTAGGTAGAATGTATGTGGGTCAAAGAAGCTATCTGTCCCGTTCTAACATGCTATGCTCTGCATATCAGTTCATCCTTATTTTAGTTTTAGTTGTATTTAATAACATACAGCTAACCAAGTGCTTTGAATAGTGAATATTACATTAATAAATATGCTTCGTAAACTACTTGCATTCAACCAGGGACTTTTATTAAATTTTTAAGAGACATGTTTTAAATATTGCGTATCTAAACACACAAAGTGTATTTATTTTTAAATAAGATTGCCTCTATCCATATTAAGAAACTATTTAGATATGTTATTTAACTACCTATATTACGAGTTTTCATTATCATTACAGCCTGAAATGTCCACTGCTGAACGAAAGCCGCCCCTAATGATTTCCACGCAGAATTCCTTTTAGTTAAGATACAACAAAACATATTTGTTTCGTAACTTGGGACTCAGAAAAATTGTTAACGGCACTCCTGAAAAGGGTTTGCTTAAATTTCAATTTGGACTCGTTGGCCGTCAAGGTGACTTGAATAAAGAACTCTTTTCACTACGAAGAGATTAATTTTTGTTTATTTTTCAATGCTTAGCGATTTGGATTACGGTGAAAGATAATTTTCTCAAAGACGTTATTGCTTTATCTCGAAGATATATTGCTCGTCGAACACAAAAAAACGAATTAAATATAAATAAATGTTAAAATTTAGCTGTTAAGATGGAAGCCTAAAATGATTTTTTAAAATCTTAGTGCTAAGCATTTAGTGAATAAATTGAGTGAAAATTAACCGCATAGTAACCGTTCGACTTGCATTAATTTCGTTGTGAGGTAAAGCAGAGTTAATTGCATTTGCAATTTACCAGCGAAGGCTTTTTATTTGCGCAATTACTATGAAACGGTAAATTTAAAAGTCCTGTCTCCATGGTCGGAGCGTTTGTTTTAAATGGCTTCGTAATCCAGAAGTAGTGGATTTCAATCCAGCGGGGAGATCGCACAGTGTAAGTCAGTTTATACGAATTATACCAGTTTATTTAGGACATTTCATGCTAAATCACCTGTCTGAAAGGAAAAGCAAGTAAGTAAAAAATATTTATTCAGTGAAACATAGACAATAACAAAATACAGTAAATCACAAAAAAGAAACATAAAACTACCTTTTATTCTTTTACATTAAAAAGCAGTATCACTGAAAAAGCACGTACCCAGCATATGTGGAGGCAACACGAGGCGCCTCGACACTGGTCTTCCGTAGGTGCCTCGAGTGGGAGAGCACTACTACGGACAAAAAGTATAGTTCCTAGGCATATTCTGTATATATACTTAAAAGTAGATACGCCATTCGTGACTCAAAAACGAACCGCCGAAGATACTACAGTTTGTACTCTTTTGTTTACGTAAATGTACGCTCATTCGAAATATGTGTATGTGTGCTGTCACTGCATTCGGAACACTTTTTCCGATTGTTTTATGAGCATATCACGAATCTATACTTTTTTACATCATTGTTCGTAGAAGTGTGACCAAACTCAAAGCTCAACAGCTTTGAGTTGAGCCTTTCGGTCCCGATTACAGTCTAGGAAAAGTAGACGTTTTACACATATGTATCCACACTGGGCCCGCGTGGTGGCTTACGGGCTAAGCTTCCCATGGCTTTTTTGAAGCCTGTTCCCTACCCTGGGTCGTTATATAGAACACTGTGCATAAGGTCAATCATTTTTTCCCAAAAACTAGGAAAATATAAGTTTTTTTAATAATTGTTTAGTGACCATCAGCCTATAAAGTCCCACACAGATTTAACTATGGAGAGATTCGCCGTAATCTACCCCGGTAGCCCAATGTGGATTGGTGGTTGTATTGCTATGTTTGAAAATATTTGTTGAAGGCTGTATATGTACTGGCCGCTTAGCTGGAATTGTATTATATTGTAACTGTCATGTGAATAAAAGAAGAATAAAATAATGTTGGTTCGTTTATAATGGGTTTAATTACATGTTTAATCCATAAAAAAAGCGTAAACTCTACTAATATTGCTTATTTTCAAGTATGTTCATTTGAATATGTACTTAAGGATGCGTAAAATGATAAATTGTATTTTCACCAAGAGTGTCTTATACAACAAATCTACTTACGAACTAAAGTCCTCTCGATATTAATAATGAAAAACAATTAATAATTGTTTTCATTGTTAGCCTTTACAAAAGTATTGTATTATTAATTTGATGTGATCGTTGTTTTCTTTGTTACAATTTTATTATTCAATTGATTACTATTTAGCCTAGGGACTACATAAATAATTGCCTTATTGAACTAGGCTGATTAATATTTTAACAAAAGTTAACCATTGAAGCTGACAAATTATGATTTGATTCAATTAATCAATCGATCAGTACAGTGGGTATACGGACACACAGAACTTTCCACGCATCTTACTTACAGCATATTTATATACACAATATGCAATATTTATTGCAGTTAGTTACATAGTTGGTGACATACAGTCATTATGGACCCCGTTAGGGCACAGACATTTAAAGAAAGGACGTCTTATTAAAAGTGTTTAATTTCAATTAATGTTATTGAATACTAGATTGGCACAGGATAAGTAAGTAACTTTTTGCGACTTTTCTGAGTTTCTGAAATTAATAATGATTCCATGCTTTTCCATGCAAAGGTACGTCAATATATTGGTCATTACATAAATCAAACACGTCAGATGCTTGGCAGTTTAGAAATATCAAATAAAAAAGCACTATCTTATACATCAGCGAGTTATTCGATAAGGAAAAGAAATATGTAAAAGCCTTGTCTAGTGATAAATTTGCCTATTACGAGAAGGATGCAGAAAACTTTTGATATTATGTTCAGGTCTATATTACAAAACAAAGTGTATGCCGAATCTGGTCGAAAGGAGCAGCAAATTTTTAAAACACTTCATTCTTTTTCCAAGGTATACCAGAGTTAACGCAGTACCGAGACGATTCGCGTAGTACGTATCTACCCATAGACATCCGAATATACAATTAGACTGGACAAGCCGCCAATTTTATAGGAAGTCCCAGTGTCGCAATTTCTTTTCGGTTCTTACCTGTGAAAAGTTATTATATTTCTTGGTAAATTTACTGATTCATTGCGATGATGGCATGTTACAATTGCACAGGATGGCATTTTGGAAAAAAAACGGTAATCTCTTCTAATATTCGTGCGTCTTGACTCGTCTCACAGAGAGTAAACTGGCAGCCAGTGTATGCTCGTTGAGCTTACATTTGTCGCACTTTAAACGCGGCTTGCCCCATCTCTTGTATTGGGAAATCTGTGTGTCTACCTTACATGGCTATCACAATCTCACCTATTATAGAATAGAATACTTTAGAATAGAATAATGTATTGCTATTACAATAACAATTATACTGTTGGTACATTATAAGAAAATCTCGGCTCTTGTAAGAAAGAAAGTGGCGTCACTAATGAGTCGAGTGCGAGGGAGTGACAACAGCATCCTAAGGGTAGTGGCAGATGATCCGCATACACCTGTGGTGAGACACGTCGTCGAATGATGACCGAAACGGCCATTTACACTGCATCCGGGTCGAGTTCGCAGCGAGTGCCCCAGTAACCCAATAAGATATTTTACTCCATCATATTCTTACTAACCCTTTTCTTAAGCTTTTTTAACTGAACTAATCGATTGATCAATATTGACTGAAATAAAAAAAATTGAATTGAATTGGGTATGTTCTGTGGTTCTGGGTGAAATAGGCAGTAAAATGAACGGACGTACTTCACCGTTAGCCGTTAGAGCAGACAAGTTCTGAATACCACGTGTTAGTAAACATAGCCGTTAACTATGTACATAACCGAAAGATAGCTAGAGGAGGCTGGATGAGAAGCGCGAAGGATCGGGATATCTGGCGCACAATGGGGCGACCTACAACCAGCAGTGTACAACGATGGGTCGAAACGAGAGATAAAGCCACTCCATTGTTCTTGTTTTATGATTATAATTGTTAACGAAGACTTAAAAGGGATATTTATTAAAAAATATACAATTGTCCACAGAATGCGGGAAGCGTCGAACAGCAGGTGGGGCGTCAAAGCGAATAGTGGGCGGAGTGGAGGCATCTCCTGGCGACTGGCCGTTCCTAGCAGCGATCCTCGGCGGGCCCGAGGAAGTGTTTTATTGCGCAGGCGTGCTCATTGCTGACCAGTGGGTGCTCACCGCTTCGCATTGTGTCGGAAAGTGAGTATACTAACTTAGTACATCTTCGTTAGTCTCTTGACTGTTGTACACACAGAACACAATAGAAAATGTATTTCCTTGATTGTTGATCGCATAGAACATAGTAGAAAACCTATTATCAGACACCTGGCTCCGGCATTCAACGCATGAGGGACATCAGCAACTTGTTTGATAGCACTCGTGTCGAGTTACTGGATGTTCTATGTGAACTGTTGAATAACTCTAACTATCTATGGTCTACCCTGCCGAATAACATATGAGGTTTATGGATACGCAAATCACGCGAAGCTAATTGGTACATCCAGCTGATTGCACCCTAACTAGGTCATCCTAAACTCTCTTCAATCAATAAGGGAGACCTGTTCTAGGCGCAGACTTTAACGTTGGTATAATAATGTATAGCGTTGATCATAATAATATAAGATGGTAGATCACTCTTTTGCTATTCGCCAGGATGCACGACATGAACGTAAAGTATGCTGTATTCCCGAACATAATTATCTGGGATCTCTTCCATCCAATATGGAATCTCCTAAATTTTCTGTCAGTTTAAAAATAAACATGCGACTGACCAGTTATCTTGGTGCAAATACCAGAATACTAAATCAACATTGGTTTGTGAAGCCACTCAGGTAATTCAGCAGGGCAACACGCCTACTGTGTGTTTTCTGGGATCTCTTCCCTCTACTCATAATATGGAATCATCCAAACTTCTGTCAGTTTAAAAAGAAGAGATGCGACTGACCAAGTGTCTGGTACTGAATCAATATTATGTTTTATATCCACTAAAACACTGACATACCAACCAATAAGCGGAAGACTTATACTCCTAGACCAAACAAATACTTTTAATTTTGAGGGGGTTTCGATTCATTACCCGCTGTCTCACTTCTGCCTTGGTGTCTGGTACTGAAGCAACGTTGTGTTGTGCAGCCATTCAGACGTAAACGGGTGGACGATCCAGCTGGGCATCACGCGACGCCGGTCTCACTTGTACTACGGGCAGAAGGTGAAGGTCCGCCGTGTTGTGCCACACCCCATGTACAACATGGGCGTCGCGCATGACAACGACATCGCATTGTTTCAGGTAAGTATCATTCACGGACTTAAAAATACCTTTAGTTGCTGGACTAGTGGGGGCGTCAACCGCCAGGCGGTGAGCCCTCAGAAATGGGGTACATTTCTGAGGACTTGCCGCCTAGCAAGTAAAAAAAGGACATAATCATATAATAATTCTTATAACTGCCTCCGTGGACTAGAAGTCCGAATTCCGGAGGTCATCACCTGAATGTCTGAAAATAAAGATGGAGAGTTCATGCTTCGTGGGGAATTTTAAGCAGTCAGTACCTACCACTACCTTTGGATGGTAATCGTTAACACCCGATTTGGTTACGGTCATTGGGCCGATTGCGAGATTGCTCCTTGTTTTTATGTTTTATGCTGTAAGGCCTATGACCTTCAGTGGATGTTATAGACTGATAATGATGATTTATTATTATAGGTATGCTTATGAGATGCCGGAATATATACCTACACCCGTTCGTAACTCTCAAGCTATTTATAAAAAAGGTTTTCCTAAAACTTCATTGTTGTCTCTGCTCGATCCTTACCTATATGCTTAGCCGGCCAAATTTCGCCATCAGTCAGGTGATTCTAAATTGATTTCCCGCGACAGCATACGAGCAGCTTCTTTCTTCAACCTATCGCAGTTCACTGCTGGACTTAGGTCTCCCCCATTTTTCGCCAGATATCCCGGTCCTCCACTTTCCTCATCCAGCCTCCACCAGCGACCTTTCGCAAGGCGTCAGTCCATCTAGCTATACGAGCAGCTTAGCAGATTGATAAAAAAGTGCCCCTTAAGTGCGGGTACTTTGACGAAAGCGTCAACTACTTATTTTCCTAACATACATTAACTTATAACTTAAATATTTGTTGACTTAAAAGAAAACATTAACTTATTTTGCCTCCAAATAGCTGGCAGTAAGGGTGCGTTACCACGAGCAGCTGTCCCCCGTGTGTTTGCCGCCGGCGACGCGTGCGCTCGCGCCGGGCACACTCTGCACCGTCATTGGCTGGGGCAAGCGCGACGATAAAGACAGTAAGTGAAGATCCTCTCTCCCACTTCACCGATGATGATGATGAGATTCTCTCTCTCACTCCACCGATAATGATGATAAGATCCCATCACTCCACCGATGATGAGATCATCTCTCTCACACCACCGATGATGATGAGATCCTCTCTCTTCACCGACGGTGATGATGACTGTTATTACAAGCATATCACTTACCACCAGGTGGGCAAACTGACTCTCTCGTTCACTTGATGACATAAAAAATAGGTATAGTATTAAGGGATCATGCATCCCAACTTTAGACTGCAAACAAGACGATAAACTAAAAAGCGTGCGCTCGCGCCGGGCACGCTCTGCACCGTCATTGGCTAGGGCAAGCGCGACGATAAGGACAGTAAGTAAAGATCCTCTCTCTCACTCCACCGACGCCACCGAGATACTTTTATCTCTCATTCCGTCGCTGCTACTGAGATACTTTTTTATTACCGATACTGTGAAATTTTTATACTAAATTACAGGCTATATGAGACCTAACATCCGGCGTCTCGGGTGACGGGGCGTAGGGCGGTGTTGGCAAGGAACAGGCACTTTGTACAGTGACTGTTTTTCTTCAATACTGCTCTGTCATGGTCAGGCGTATCACTTACCATCAGGTGAGCGACCTGACCGTCCCGAACACTAATAACATTTTTTTAAATTTACCACGGACTATCCTGGTGGAAACGAGTTCTACGATGGAGGGAACTTGCCAATACCAAATCTATATAAAAACTTATCACACTAAATTTTAAAGCCTAAAGTTTGTGAGAGTGTATGTTCGTTTCTTCTTCACGACGAGTCGGAATGGATAATTTAAATAAAATTTGGTATGCAGTTAGCCTTTTCTGACACCTTGGATAAGCACATAGGGTATGATTTACTTCGAGGATCTTAACCGCGGGGTATAACTAGTAGCAATATAAACATTTGGCCATCTCGGTATGTTTTCACTGCAGTGCCCAATCTGTAGCTACGAGTATAAGGTGGATACAGTTGGGCTGGGCGGCATTCGGCAAGTTGCGGCAAGTTCTTACTTAAACCATTCCGCAATGCTCGATGCGAACTACCAGGATAAATTGAGGCCAAATAGGGGGACCTATGGGGGGAATCGGAGTCAGTATTGTCAACTTTATGACATTCACTAGATGGTAGACTCGATACTTAAGTCGTCTAGGTAGATACCGCCACAGTGCCATCTCCGTGATATAGAACTGTCTTGCGCTCCTGTATTTCGGGATGAGAGCATTATAGCTAGTAAAATTACCAGGTATAAGAGATCTTACATCTGTCGTCCCGGGTGACAGGCGCAGATCAGTGTTGGCATAACTGGCGTATCACTTAGCACCAGGTGAGCGAACTGACGGTTTTGTTCACTTTGTGACATAAAAAATAGCTTATTGATTAAGAGATCATGCGTTCTAACTTAGAGCGTCGATGGCTCTATGGTGTGGACTGTCGCCTTTCTACCAGGAGGGCTGTGGTTCAAATCCCGACACGTACCAATGTGTTTTCGAATTTTCGAAAATATATGTACGTTATCCTATGCTTTTACGGTGAAGGAAAACATCGTGAGGAAACCTTCATGCACGCCTACGAAGAGATTCGAAGGTTGTGTGTGAAGTCGTCCAATCCGCACTGGGCCCGCGTGGACGACTAAGGCCTAATCACCCTATACGGGTAGGCTCGTAGGGGACGTTTAATGAGCTGATGATGATGAATGATGATGCGTTCTAACTTAAGCCTACAAATAGAAGACTTAAACTCTAGTATTTATTTGATTTGTTTTTCTCCGGCCCAGTGTCCGAATACGAACCAGCGGTGAACGAAGTGGAGGTGCCCGTGCTAAACCGGGACCTCTGCAATCAGTGGTTGGAGCATAGAGACCTGAACGTCACCGAGGGCATGATCTGCGCAGGATATCCTGAGGGCGGGAAGGACGCGTGTCAGGTAAGGAACTTGTCAATTTTAAAATGTATGTATTTAATTAGGTCTTTACAGGAAATTGTAAAGACTTAATGAAATAAATTCATAAAATAATTTGTTTTATATTTTTCCCTTTTTTCATTTAGAAACAATGTTGAATATGCATCACAACTTCTTGTATTGGCTAGTAACACATCAAAATAAATAAAAATAACCACTTATGCTTACGGGTATGTCAGACCCACCAGGCATGTCGTGTGATTTTTATCTACCAAGCTCCCAGAAAAAGAAGTAAATTTCTTGTGTGAAAGACTCAAGCAATTAACTTGTTCTTAAGATTGTCATTGCCACAACGCGCCCCGTGAACCCGCCTCATCCCATATTAAATGAATTCATATTTTTAAGTCGAAATTTTTTTTATTATTATATGTATCATTGATCAATTACAATTTGTTTTACGTGATTTAAATGGTTAAAAATGTTTGATTTTTGTATCAATACATTTTCTTCATATTCGGGGTATTTTGAATCACGAGTAGGTTCTTATTTGAAGAATTGCGAATGTTCTCGATTTCACCCTGTATATTCATCATCATCATCGTCATCAGCTCATTAAACGTCCCCACCAAGGGGCACGAGCCTACCCGTATAGAATGATTACGCCTTAGTAGTCCACGCGGGCCCAGTGCGGGTTGGACGACTACACGCATAACCTTTGAATCTCTTCGCAGGCGTGCGCAGGTTTCCTCACGATGTTTTCCTTTACCGTAAGAGCGTCGGATAACGTACATATATTTTTCGAAAATTCGAAAACACATTGGTACGTGGCGGGATTTGAACTTCATCTGTATATTCATATGCCTGTTGTAATAACTAGTTATTTTAATATAACAAACATACACTCCAATTTAATGTAGGTATATGTATAGATGACAAGAAAGTACACGCTCGGTACAATTAATTCTCTGATTATGCTACAGGGGGTTAAACTTTGATTGATCGGTTATAATTGGTATTTGTGGTTGCTATGTACATATAATGTGTATTTGTTTACTAAAAGCTACCTTATAGTCATAAAACACAATTAGTAGGTACATTACAGCTACTTCACTTACTACTTAATTCAGTGCCGGATTAAGACTACTCGGGGCCCCAAGCAATCCACACTTGTGGGGCCCCCCTGTCAGTATGTCAACAATTAGTAGCATAGCGGTAGTTGACAACATAAGTAATGATTTTTCACTTGTGAGTGTTAGTTTTGTCAGTTAGGTTAGGACATTGCAGGCTATATCACCTGTTTCTCCTAAAAGAAAGACGATTCCGTGCTTCGGAGGGCACGTTTAGCCGTCGGTCCCGGCCGCCTTCGAATTGTCGTTAATCAAAAACCGCTCTGAAACAGGGACTTGTGTGGGGTCAGTCTACTCGCTAAGAAAAAGAACAAGAATTTGTCTTTAAAAAAACCTACACGATTAAAAAAAACAAAAGTAACATACTCGAATCCGCGTACTGCGAAAAAAACGCAAGTCGATTTTGCATGAAATTATTTTTCACCGAACATAATCGCAGTGCGCGTATAGGTTACTATTGAAAAACGTACCTTGGAAGTGGAGTAGGTGCCACAAAAACAAAAACTAAAGTACCTATATTTAATTATTTACAAAAAAAAATGCGCCTTGCGGCTTTTTCCGGCATTCACTGATGATGATTTTCCAGTAAACCTTCTGTTCATTTTTTTTGAGCTTCGTCGGGGGCCCCCCTGGACGTGGGGCCCTAAGCTAGTGCTTAATTTGCTTAAGGGTTAATCCAGGACTGACTTAATTCCTCATAGTTAAAACTCTCGCCTTACTGTGTTTATGGCTGAGGATTTAGCATTTTTTCTTTTAATTCTTCATAACAAATCGTAAGTTTAATAAAAATACATATTAAATAACTTCGTCGGGTAAAAGCGGTTATATAAAATAAGAGAATAAAAATAATTCAAGGTAACGTTCAGCTAACATGTAATTTCTCGGCTAACTATATAATATTAAACAAAGGCGATGTGCGATGAATAATAAAATATTTTTCCTTGGCGTAATTTTCCTTTGACTTGTTAAATAAATATTTCGTTTATCATCTGAATTCTTGCCGGATTTCTTTCAGGATTCAATGAATTTTGGCTCTACAAAGGCAAATCTGAGTTTGGTGTGGTGTTCACAAATTTTTTTCTTTATTTTTCTACTACTACTTCTACATCTTTATATAGGGTTGTTGACTAGGATAAAAAACACTCATTTTAAAATTCACTAGCTACATCTCAACACCTTAAACTATTGCTATTACTTATTATCCGTCTAATGTCTGACCATAGTTTTACTAGAATTGCTTTGATTCATCATCATCAGCTCATTAAACGTCCCCACCGAGGGGCACGAGCCTATCCGTATAGAATGTTTAGACCTTAGTCGTCCACGCGGGCCCAGTGCGGGTTGGACGAATTCACACACAACGTTCGAATCTCTTCGCAGGCCTGCATGAAGATTTCCATAATGTTTGGGTAACTAGGAAAAAAATAATGCTGTCAAAATAGTATTTTGTAAAGATTATATAGTGAAATTACCGGTATAAGAGACCTAATATCTCGAGTGACTCGATTGATGGAGAAAAACAACTGTTCATCAGTTGTTGGTCTCCTTCAATGCCTTTCTGACATGGTCAGGTGATCGTCTTACCGTCATGTCCACTTCGTAACATAAAAAAATATAAAGCTTGGTTCTATAGCGATTCCCCAAGACATTACTGCGCGTCAAGACGCGACAACAAATGAATGTCGACGAGGAGTAAACGCGAGCCAAATAAACAAGAACAAATTGAAATGTACCGAGTATTTGCTCGGCAAACACGACGGAGACGGACTCCGGCCCACTGTTTGACCAGAGACCAATAACTTGCCGCACTCAACTCAATAATTGCGTCGGGCTCACAAACAACTATTAGAACCCTTGTTATTATTATTTTAATAGTCTTATTAAAATAATAATAACAAGCATTTTAATTGTAATATTTAAAACTAGCTGCATTTTGACAAGTATTTTGTGTTTCGGGATGTGGGCACTGTAGCTAGTAAAATTACCGGGTATAAGAGACCAACATCTGTTGTCTCTGGTGACAGGCGCAGTGCGGCATTGACAGAGAATATAACTGTCAGTGTGGTCTCCTTTAATGTCGGTCTGTCATGAGTGATCACTTCATCAGGTGAGCGTCTTGACCGTCCTGTACACTATAACATAAAAAATGACAAGTTACTAGATCGTAAGTGCTATGTTGTAAACTTCTTCGATAGCCGCCCCTTTAGACACACACACTGTCAACCTTTACACTTAATTGAAGTGCGGTACCTGGTCTCCTGCCCTTGCTCCAGCGGAAATATAGTTCGTTTTCAACATATACTTTTTAAAAGGCTGGCCAGCACCTAGATGGTCCAATTATATAGGTCTCGCCTAACTTTTTGGCCGTTCCAAACTTACAAAATTCATACATTGTAGTGATGTAACAAATATTCGCATATTTTTCGATATTCGCATTGCGTATATATATTTTAATATTTTGCGAATGTTTTTAACAAACTAAAAGGAAATTATTATATAGATAGATGCATATGAATTAATAACACAATAGATAGGCAAGCTTTATATATTTCATTTAAATCATATGTGAATTGACTGTTCCATAATAT
>PQWD01000809.1:2621-34966 GCA_019425675.1 Leucinodes orbonalis
TAAGCGTGGGATCGAACCCGGAACTCACGGTGTTGCAGTCGACGTCTCAACCGCAACACCAAATGGGTCGTCAGATTTTGGATTTAGACTCCACGCCTTGGCTAGCGATGCTTAGTACGCTCTCCACCCGATGGACTCGCAAATGTCAAAGGCAATTGGTTAAGGCTGGATCATAAAATAATGTTCTGGAATATGCAAAATGCAGAAAATCTAAGACGAGCAATGAACTGCAAAACGTTTCAGTAAGCTCGTCCAGTACATTTAGTAATATCATTAGTCGTAGGAGCGCAACAAGTTATGACCAAGGTGTGGGTATTACAAATAATTCATAACTGAAATTTTATAGATTCCGGAAAATCCTTGCTTTTATTAGGAAATACCGCGATCAAATCCTTGAGAATATTTTTTTTTATTTATTACTAATTTGACGAAATAGTCGGCCTAATTTGATAAACATTCTAATTTTTTCACAAACATTAACGCTTGGTTTTACATCGTTGATTATAAAAACCGTTACTTAACTGTATAGTTATACCATAAAATATAAGTACATGCAATTTGGTATGAACTTTAAGACGTGAGTGAACTGTACTTAGTCGACCTTTGGCTTTAAGTCCACAGCATAGTTCACATAGTATGAAAGCTATGCGTGAATGCATTACTTGCACTATAGTAAGACAAGTCAAGTGATCTAAATATTAAATGTCTGGTAATCTAGGTTCAACCTAAAATAGGATAATGTTGTCAGTGTAGGTGCAGTACAGATTATTTCGAGTCTCGACATAACCTAAACATATGGCTGTCAGTTTGAGTTTTGACTCTTTTTTATTAAATATCAGCCGATAATTAGTAAACAAAGTATTTGTAATTGTTGTCCGTGGTATTGTGAGCGCAGCATTGGGTTTAGTTCGCTACATGACCGGTTGTGAGTTCGAATCCTGCGGGGAAACAATACTGACGCTTTTTCCAGTTTAGGACAATGCAGGCTGAAGCACCTGATTGTCTGAAAAGAAAGATTATTCCGTGCTTCGAGCTCATGTTAACCCTTTGACTGCCAATGAAGCCTTAAGGCGCCAGTTCAATAGATTTCCTATTGTGTCTGGATTACCGGCGTTCAATGGTTCAGCAATCGTACAGGCTAAAATATTTTAAGGTTGGTATATTTGAACACCAACAGGCTTCCCTATTTCCACTTCTCTCTGCCAGCAGTGGAGTGCGATAGTTTGAAGAGTAAGGGAAATATAACCTCTAGTCTAGACTAGACCTAGGTCGAGATACATACTCGGCGACTTCTATTAAAAGTTTTTTTAACATCAATAGACATGCATTTGACTGCCATTTTACCTGATGGTAAGTGATGAGAGGGAGAATGGAACACGCCTGTCTACAAACTGCCTATTCACTCTTGCCTTGAAGACGTTCAGGAGCACAAGAAGGCCATTCCTTTGCGGTGCGCATTAGAAACGACGCACCAAAGCGAGTTGTGCGATTACGTGGAATGTCCACCACGTAAGTAAGGATGGAATGCTCGCCTAGATCTTGTATCCCGCAGGTGAAATGGGACTGGTGGAATTAATTGAGTTCCCATTTGGTGTTGCGGTTGAGACGTCGACGGAAACATCAAGGGTACCGGGTTCGATCCCCGGGCAGACAAACATTTGTGTGCATGAACACAAATGCGTTGAATATTTGTAATGGTCTAGGTGTCGTTCGTAATTCGTTTACGTTATGCTCCTCAATGCGTCTTCACGGTTAGCGAAGATGCTTATTGGATAGCTCTTAGCATCGCATTTATTTTATCATCAGCTTATAACGCCTCACTGCTGGGGACAGGTCTTCCCACACAACATAGCTATGGAGAGATGGATCGCAACTCACCACGCGTACCAATTGATTGGTGGGTATAAACGGCTACCACCCTATGATTGTAGTCGGGACGGAGGGAACAGCATTACAGTGCCAAAGCACGGAGCCATTTTTTTTTCCGGACAATCAGGTGATTTGTACTGGAATGTTTGGCTCCTGAAACACGGTTATTTTTACTATCTTGGGGCCAGGGCCATGTTGAAATGTACTATGTCCTAAACAAGCTGGGTAAACCCCATAAATTAACTTTCAGTATGTGGTCTTCGCATGACCCGTGGATCTCCTAGCGATCAAAAACTAAACGTTAAAACTGCTAGACCACGGAGGCACTTAAAACAATTTTTTAAAATTGAGCGAACAACACCCGAAAGTAGTGATAAATAATCAATCAAATCTAAATTCATGTCGGCCTCAATCCCAAAATCTTTAATCCAAGTAAACTCGTAAATTATGATTTACCACAATGAACACTCCATGTTAATAATAAAATTAAGTACCATATAAATATTGTATTTAAAAGCTTATTACAATTGAAAACAATTTACTAGTGGTAGTAAGATAAAAATAATGTGATTACATTTCCGCATTGTATAAGTAGATATAACTATACATTGAAGGTATGTACTGACTTATTACGACTCGATATTTAACCTACAACAATGCAATTTCATATATTTTTTTGTTATTGTTTCAATTTTTTTCATTAAAATCATTTCAAGTGTTATCTACACGATGTTTCCCAAATAAATATTAAAAACAAGCCTCATTAATTAGTCCCATCGCATCTATAACAAAGGTTATTTATGTTTTTCATTACTACACTTTCACATAGCAACGTAACCAATAAAAAATAATTTCAGTTACAACTTAACACGAAAACTACCCTTATTACTTAAAGATCGAAGCAAAACGCAGTCGTTTAAATGCACAATATTTGACAATCAAGCAGGTAGGTATGCTTTAGATAAAATTTACAGCAATCTTCGTGCAAATATCAGTAAACATAGATATCTTTTGTCCTTAATATACCATACAGTGTGCTCATATTAGGTTAAATTATTCTGAACACTATTAAAAGACAAGCTTACTTTGACAATCTAAGTTTAAGCTACATCGTGTCAACTGTCATAAAATCTAACAAATAACTTAATTTCAAAATAATCTAATCTCTGCTCCTAAATAATCTTAAATCGTCAAATTAGAAATTCATTCAAAAAACAGCAAAACCAGCATCCAATGCAATACCCATAACCATAGATCGCTCAAAGGTTACCGACACCGGGCACGACCTAATTCCGTACAATAAAACGCAGTACAAAGGTACTCAGGCGCAGCTTACCTGTATTATGGGCTGACCGCTACAAGCACTGTACCGTTATCACTCACTCACAGCACTAACAATTACAAAGAGATTGCGACCGCCGGCGACCACTTGCCAACAACAACTACTTGAAGAGAACGCGCCGTACCCACCTTAGATAAGTGAATCTAGATAATGCAGTGAGGTAAAAGCGAGACGGCCGTGCACACACCGCGAATATAGGATTACCTAGTTTCCTGTTTAATTCATATATAAAATTGTGAAAAAAATGACAGGTCTACAGAACTATTTTTTTTAACCGTGTCAAATTTTGCAGTATAAGAGCCTGACGTAACGACATATAAACTTAGTCAATGAATTTTAATGACATTAACTATTGATAGTTAAGGTTTTAGATCAGTTATTACATTAATCGCTTGAGTATTTGTGAGCCTTTCTTATAAAATATAAATATTTGAGTTTCATTGATATTATTCAAATGTAGGCAAATTAGATTGAAGTCATTTTCTAAATCAAGGTAAATTTTAAACATTAGTGCCCATCTGGCAACGTATTTTCTTCAAACTAAAAAAATATATATAAATTGCATAGTACTTTCAGACATCATCCAAATGAGTTAGGTAGATAGGGGCAATATAACAAAGGAAAAAAAATTGACAATCATTCTAATTGAAATAGAATAAATAGTAAACTTTATCTGATATGTTTATCATTATTTACACTACATGAATACAATCATAATACAAGAACATTGTTTCGAGTGGGTATGTATAACGCTATCGTTGCAAATTTTCATACATTACAATAAATTTTCTTAATTGGATTATTCGTAAACACAATGAGAGCTAATTATTTAAGCGTTTCAAGTTCAAACTTTTTTCACGGTCAAAAATCCATCTGAGAAACGGTGTGTTTCCGTATTATAAAAGTTCAAAATTATATGTCTGCTAAATTTGACATGATTGTTCTAGTATAACTCATAAAATAAAATAGAAATACACCTTAAATAGATGATGGTATCATATTTATTACGTAGTCTTATTACGTTCTGACCTATGTTACTTGGTCAAGTAAATAAGAGCACTTCGGATCATCGGATGAGATATCCATTGAGTGATTATGTGGAATGTGAGAGATACGTCGTAGATATTGAATATAAACATTATTATGTGTTAAATAAAATATATAACATCGGCTCTGTATAGAGCGCTGTCAGCCTGTACTAGCAACAAATTAAAAAAATCGTTTTTGAATTCCATGGTAAACGAGAAACTATTTACATAATGGTAAGTAGTGGTGGGTTTTTAGGGCGGCATTTTAAAAAAGGAAAAGCATTTTTAAGGTATGTTAAAATTACCCAATTTTATTTATTATTTCTTAACTATAATTTAAGTAAATGAAATCACACCTCATGATAAATTTCGAAAATCACGATGTTTTCCTTCCCCGTAAGAGCGTCGGATAATCGTACATATAACTTCGAAATTCGAAAACACATTAGTACCTCCGTGGCGGAATTTGAACCTGCACCCTCACAGTCGACACCAGTGAGCCACCGACGCTCAGTAACCTAACTCAATCGACGAAATACAAGGCGCACCAATTTTCTGTGAGCTTTGACTATGGAATCTTGTAAATACATAAAAACAATCCGATCAAACTTGATCGTGCATACAAGATACCAAGATACAACTGCACCACGTCAATCCCTCCTTAAGTGTATAGGCTTACTTATCGATCATGGAATCACCTTATTAAATCACACAAATCGCTCTTATTCGTTCGGAGGACTATAGTATTAATGATAGATTTAAAATAAAAGGTGATCATTATCACCATTTTGTATGAATAAATAGAAGTTATAACCACATATTATTTCTTTCTACAAAAAGCAAAGAAAGAACCGTTATCTTTGTTTCGCCAAGATGTGCTTAACCATTGGAACAGTTTCTTGACTCGAGAGATGGCGGCAAAAACAGCATACTTAACTCAGATTATTATGGTTACATCAACAGGCGTACCTTGCGTTTTGTTATCACCATATTTTTTCAAAACAATGTCATTACAATCGACTTGACATTTTGTTGTCACCAGATTTTTTATACACTCTATTAGGTATAATCAATAGCCTTAATTTTTGTCTCTTCGACCACGCAGTCTACTGCTGGACATAGGTCTTAACTCTCACCTATTCTGCGTCAGATATCCCAGTCCTCCGGTTTTCTCATCCAGCCTCTACCAGCGACCTTTCGCAAGTCGTCGGTCGATCGGGTCGGAGAGCCCAGACAATCAGATTAAACAGCCTGCAATGTCTTAACCATACTAGGAATATCGCCAAAGTTTCACTTATTAGTCTCCCCGCAGATTTCGAACCTACGACCCCCGGATCGCAGCGATTTTCACTCAACACTCAACGAACTAGACTACGGAGCAGAATCTAAGTCAAACTGTGACAATAAAAGCAAACGCAAGTATGCAATAATAAAAAAAACAGAAACTAATTACCTACATTCATTTATGGATGATTTAAGTATAATACTGTAACATTTTTTACTAACCAAGTGTTACTAACTATTATAACGTTGTAATTCCCACGATAGAAAGAGACACACTGAGGATCGAACCTAATTTGACGATTCCAATGGCAGCGAGTGCTTCCCAGGTTCCAGTAAATACAGGAAAATTTGTAATTATTTTACACATAGGGCGGTCACGTACGCTTTGTGTTCTTTATCCAAATACTGAACGGCTTTATGATTGATTTTTTTACGAAATTGCGGAGCCATGATTTGTATACTCATTCAATCCAACAATGAGTCGTAAAAAACACAGTTGTAGATTAAAATTAAAATCATGATATAAAAACATTTTTTTCATTCTTATCGAACCTGGCCGCGAGTATCACGAAAAACTACTTTTGAAACTAATCTAATGATCCACTGCTGATGAGCCCACTGCTGAACGAAGGCCTCCCCTATGATTTCGACGCGGACCGATCCCTTGCAGTTGACATCCATCTGCTACCGCCACCTTAACCAGGTCATCAATTTCAGGTATTTCTAACGATATTTTATAAGTGCTCTCGAAAATGCTGCTTCATCATATTTTAACCATATTCTAAAAGGAGGTTACGCTATGCGTCCATAGTCATAAATAAAATAAAAATAAATAAAAAGTTCATTATTTTCTCTCCACAAATGACATTAATAAATACAGATCTAGCATTTATAGTGTAACAATTTGTCATTTGGGGGACTGGTGCCCATATAGGTTCGAAGACCTGTATGACGGGTCACCAGGCCCCCGATGATTACATGGCAAAAGTAACTAAAAGTATATTACAGTCCAGATTTGATCTAGAGTAAAATTAGAAACACAAGGCATATTGCATTTGTGGTGAGTGTCATATGAATAGAATGTCATGTATTGTAGAGTGTGTGTTGTGTGTGTGTGCGTGTATGTGTGACCTGTTTTATTTGTTTACAAGAAGTAACTGCTCGGCATCGCTACGATAGTTCTGTAAGTATTTTTGTATTCTCATTTTGCATGTCCATTTATTTTTATTGTTTATATCAAGTTTTGTGGTAATTTATTGTATAGATATGGCCCAAAAAAATTACAAATCGTTCAGTAAAGGACGTTTTGCAAGCACTCGATTAGCCACTAAATGATTTCATCGTCGGTCATCTTTTACTGCTTTTAATAGTATGCTGCGTATAGTTATATGTAAACAAATTGCCGAACCGTTAAACCGTCATCCTATGGACGAATAGCTTCTTTCGTTGCGGGTAACTGCGTCACATATTAACCGATTATGATAATTTGTGGAAGAGGATACTTCAAAGGTTGTCCCATGAAAAGGAAGTCAGGGTTTGATGAAGGCAGACCAGATAAATAAATAAGACGCGTGGCTCAATGGTGTGGACTGTCGCACTCCAACCGGGAGAGCTGAGGTTCAATCCCGCACGTACCAATGTATTTTCGAAATATATACGTTATCGACGCTCTTACGGTGAAGGAACATCGTGAGGAAACCTTC
This sequence comes from Leucinodes orbonalis, assembly GCA_019425675.1. Taxonomy (NCBI): domain Eukaryota; kingdom Metazoa; phylum Arthropoda; class Insecta; order Lepidoptera; family Crambidae; genus Leucinodes; species Leucinodes orbonalis. The sequence goes on from PQWD01000809.1 coordinate 9,848, forward strand.
ATGCACGCCTGCGAAGGAATCAATGGTGTGCGTGAAGTCGTCCAATTCGCACTGGGCCGCGTGGACGACTAAGGCCTAATCACCTATACGGGTAGGTCTCGTGCCCGGTGGGACGTTTATTGAGCTGATGATGATGACCAGATAATCGAACTACTTCTACACTTTCAAAAATCTTAAGTTACTTTACTCAGAGCAACTACTACTAATTCAGTAGTATATTTATCACAAAGATATTTAAATACGAATCACTAAAAATAAAATTGTAAAATAAAATTACCAAAAAATACTGACTTGAAAGTAAAAAGCTGAAATATGTTTTAGCTGGGTAAATAGAAATGGTTCAGTTATTATTTATAGGTAATTGAAGTCGGTGCCAAGTAAAAAAAGCTGTTTATCTGTGTATGGATATTATCTATTTCTCTAACAACGGACCTAAATTATAAATTTGAAGAGTTTTAGCACAAGTAAATCGTTAAACGCTTTTACGATACGTGTTACTAATTCGCTAATTAAATACCCACCGAATTGGACGATGTTTCGGTTACGTTGGCACTGCAGATTACACTTTTTGTTTGTTCCTCGTTACGTTTAAGGCTTTGGCTCCACGCAGCTCAAATGGCACGTGGAGGGTAACGACCCAATCTTCCCATTTAACCATGATTGTGAAAAGGTCTATGCCTCGCCAGGGGACGTCATATTGTATGAAAATTAGGACGATTCTGTGTTTCGTAGGGCATCCTGTTTGTGTACCGGAATTTATGGTGAATGTTACATTAAAGACATCTATAATATTTTGGATAGTCACGTAGTTTTATTGTTTAAGTTAAAAATAGGTTAAGATGCCATGAGACACCAAAAATCGAGGTTATCTGTTATTCGACCTGAATCGCTCATGGGAGAACAACGAAATAAGCAGAACATGACGTCATTTACCAAAAAGTATGACGTGTTCAAGGTGCATGCAATACAATGTTCCAGGCGAATTATAACGACTCGATACCGCTTTTCTTAGTATCTGCGTCAGTGGAGTCATTGAACTCTGCTGATATATCATCGGTGTCAAAATGTCATGAGAATTTGTTAACTTCATTGTATTAACTTTCATACCATANCAATGGTTGTGCGTGAAGTCGTCCAATTCGCACTGGGCCCGCGTGGACGACTAAGGCCTAATCACCCTATACGGGTAGGCTCGTGCCCCTCGGTGGGGACGTTTATTGAGCTGATGATGATGACCAGATAATCGAAAGTACTTTCAAAAATCTTGAGTTACTTTACTCAGAGCAACTACTACTAATTCAGTAGTATATTTATCACAAAGATTATTTTAAATACGAATCACTAAAAATAAAATTGTAAAATAAAATTACCAAAAAAATACTGACTTGAAAGTAAAAAGCTGAAAATATTGTTTTAGCTGGGTAAATAGAAATGGTTCAGTTATTATTTTATAGGTAATTGTGAAGTCGGTGCCAAGTAAAACAAAAGCTGTTTATCTGTGTATGGATATTATCTATTTCTCTAACAACGGACCTAAATTATAAAGTTGAAGAGTTTTTAGCACAAGTAAATCGTTAAAGCGCTTTTACGATACAGTGTTACTAATTCGTCTAATTAAATACCCACCGAATTGGACGATGTTTCCCGGTTACGTTGGGGCACTGCAGATTTACCACCTTTTTGTTTGTTCCTTACGTTACGTTTAAGGCTTTAGCTCCACGCAGCCTCAAATGGCCACGTGGAGGGTAACGACCCAATCTTCCCATTTAACCATGATTTGTGAAAAGGTCTATGCCTCGCCAGGGGACGTCATATGTATGAAAATTAGGACGATTCTGTGTTTCGTAGGGCAATCCTGTTTGTTGGTACCGGAATTTATATATGGTGAATGTTACATTAAAAGACATCTATAATATGTTTGGATATTGTCACGTAGTTTTTATGTGGGTGTTAAGTTAAAAATAGCGTTAAGATGCCATGAGTGACACCACAAAATCGAGGTTATCTCTGTTATTCGACCTGAATCGCTCATGGTGATAACAACGAATTAAGCAGAACAGTGACGTCATTTACCATAAAAGTATGACGTGTTTCCAAGGTGCATGCAATACAATGTTCCAGGCGAATTATACGACCTCGATATCCGCATTTTCTTAGTATCTGCGTCAGTGGAGTCATTGAACTTGCTGATATATCATGGGTGTCAAAATGTCATGAGAATTTGTAACTTTCATTGTATTAACTTTTCATACCAGTAGTTACTTATACTTTTGGTGATAAGATATCCAGCAGTGCACTGCAAATTCGTCAACTAATAGGCATGATGACTGGGTCCTGGAATCGTAAGAACTATTCCTTATTATTACAACATGAGTAACACCATTGGTACTCTGGAATAAAACTTGAAGTATCGTGATGAAAATGTTTCATCGTCAGCATCATAATGAATAATAATAAATTGAATTAAAAAAATATATTGCCATCTAGTAACATTTAAAAAAGAACTGAAACATTTACTGAATAGGGAATGATCTTAATCTTATCTAATCTCTTTCTCTAATTTTAACTTAGGTTGCTGGAACAAGATATCTCACATTATGCACCAGACATTCCGGTCTTACGCTTTCCTCACGCAGCCTCCACCCCAGCGACCTTTCGCAAGTCGTCGCATCGGGCCGGAGGGTGCATACGCTGTTTGTCAAGACTTCCTTTCAGGTCTTTACCTACTCTAGAACTCGTCTGCTCCACAATCATCGGATCTGCTACATAAGAGACAAGCCCGCTGCAACTTCAACTTGTTGGGCTATCGGTAACTGTACTTCTCTCAGGAATTAAATGTAACATTGAATCTTATTTTTTTATGTATAGCTGGCAAACGAGCAGGCGGCTTATCTGATGTAAATGACGCCGTCGCCCATGTACATTTGCTACAGGTACAGAGGGCAAAGAAATGCGTTGCCGGCCTTTTAATTGGGAATACGATCTCTTCTTGAAGGACCGCGGATCTTATTTAACCGAAATAAAATCTTGTTAATCAGCATTTTAACTAAGGAGGTAATGTTAAGAGTCCTAACACACTTTTAATAACAGATAAAATAAATATACTAAATAATAGCGAAAAAAGCTCCATGCGATCCACGATTTATGTTTATTTCAGAAGCATTTCAGGCAGTTATTTTAAAATACCAACTGACGTATTAGTTTCACAATTTCCTAAACTCGACAACCCGGCAACACAAACTATCGAGAATGAGGACCGTGACGTCCGTATGTCAGAATCCAAGGTTGATAAGAAGGACTTACAGGCTTGTGATATCGCCTTCTGCAAACATTTCATCTTATGATGGAACGCCAAACACTGTTATCAAAGATGTTCTTAAAGGCGCGTAATTTATAATGTACGATTTATTTACGTGTCGTAATTCCGTGTCTCTGAAGCTGGCTTACTTAGGTACTCAGTCCTTAAAATGTTCGGTTGAACACTAGAAACATTTATACCTTCAGTAATAAATCTCTGAAGGATAAGCTTGACACCGCCCATTGCAGCTTCATAGCTCATAAATGCTTCACGGTATTACCCGTGGTATAAGATATTTTGCCGCAGAAAAACATAAGCTTTAATCGCTTCGTTAAGTCACGTAAAAGCATTGCTTCATTTTTCAAATCAAAACGGATTTTTCAAATATAAAGTAGCCTGTTTTCCTATTACCTTTATCAGCTACCTGCCAAAAAACTACTAGAGTAAGTTCCCTAAATATGGACTACCGTAAGATTTATTTGAATAAAACTGCTATTATATCAGTTAAGTCAGTCTTTATTATTTTAATCAGTCAAGAAATTAGTTCGTAACACGAAATTATAAATCAAATAACAAAATACAGAGTACTTATTTAAAAAAAGTTTTTTATTGAAGTATGGGAAAGTCAACCTCTTTGGAATTGGTAGTGCAATATGGTCCACTAGGTTTTTAAAACGGACCATGGTTATCTAATATGGACCACACAAAGTTTGTTACATAGAATGTATGTGTTAACAATTAACTTATCATTAAAATTATAAGTTTTTGGTATATACTTATCTTAAAGTTTATAAAAGAAACAATTTTAGGCAACAATAATGTACCTTCTTATCTTAATAATCAATAAGTAACAATTTTGTTAGTATAATACTTGTTGTAACATTTCAAAAATATAATACTCAATGCAAATAATCAGCTTCTAACAGTAGTACGTAAATATAAATATCTGTAGCATTACTTATATGCAAAATTCACATAAAAATGCGCCTCCCTCGACACCTGCGCAAATTTCGTGAGCCCATTGGAAACAAGAGGGACATTGCACCCACTTTTCTCCGTGTACGTCTTCAGAAAAACGACCTTCGCAGTAAAGGCATTTTGCATTGTTGCCCTGACTTCTATCAGGACTTTCGTCAGTGTCATCATTGACTGAATAATTACCAACTTCAGAACTCGAGGATGAATTGTGCTGTATCCGTGTCAGTTTTCTTTTCTTTCTAGCTTTCTCTATCGTTGATTTTATCTTCGATGTTTCTTTATTTGTCTTTGGCTTTTCTTGTGTTTTTTCCTGATCTGGATCTTTTTTTCCTCTTCTTCCCTTTGCTTTTTAATCTTTCGCTACGTTCCTTTCTTTTTCAGTGATTGCTCTTCTTTTCTTTTATTTGCTATCTCCAAATCAAGTTGTATGGCGATGAAATCAGTAACATTGATTTAGTTGCTTTCTTCCCTATTACTAGATTTTACTTTAATACGAGGTACGGGATGTAGTTGTTGTGGCGACAAATATGGAGATGAAGACGATCCAGAAGGTAAATTTATAAAATCTTTAGATAGAATGGAATTTTGAACAACTTCTATTTTATCAATATCTTTATTATTATCAAAATTTGTAGTTTGGACTAACCGTATCCAGAATTAGTGATGAATTTTGGTCAAGCAAATCACTGTTTTAGAAATTTTTGCTAATGCTAAAGATCTTAAACTTTGTACTTCATTTACAGCAGTGATGGTTAGAGGTTCCTTTGATGATCCCGCTGAAAATCCTACAGTAGTATTATCAGTGGCATTGCGACATTCCAGTAGTTCCAGTAAATTTTTAAGGTCAATATCAACCAAATCTCGTTCATATATGTGGTTCTTCTTCCATTGCAACGGGTTCAAGGTCGTCACAGAAAGTCTGGTCTGAATCACTGTCATCGATATTACGCGTAGAAACTACTGGCGGTGATTGAGTGAAGACAGTACCCTGCGTTTGCTGAATTTGATGGACCTGACTAGACGTTGATTGCTCGTCATCATATTCAATAAAGTCATGGTCTTGAAAAACGTTTTTATCTACGGCCAAATCCCAGTAACACGAAAACCATTGATAGCAAGGTCAGCACGCTGAGTTTTACATAAGCACGCCCAAATATTTCAGCAATATCAAAATGCGAAGCCGATTGCCTTCGTTTTTGACAAATTTCCGGATTTCTTCGGTGAAGTATTTTTTAAATGGTCCCATGACTGTGCGATCCAGTGGTTGAATCTTGTGGCTTGAATGTGGAGGCAGTGACAATAACTGAACATGATTCTCTCTCGCCAAATCGATAAGTTCAATATTTCGGGTATGACTAGCGTGCCCGTCTAAAATCAAAAGCACAGGAGAAGCTTCAGAAGGTTTCACGTGTTTTAAGAAATGCTTAAACCACTTAGTGAATAAATCCGTTTGTATCCAGCCTGAAGGTGGCATGCGTGAATTGAGCCAGGAGGTGCTCCTCTCATTAGAACGGATTATCCCGCTTACGGGGAAAAATCATCATGGGCGGAACAAATGACCCGATAGCATTCATACACAATATCAAAGTAACTGTCGATCCTCTTTCAGCTGACGTTGTAGCTTTGATTTTCGTTTTCCTTTCTCTGCTAGAATTTCAGGCATTTTTGAGGGCACCACTGTTACGCCAGTCTCATCGACATTGTATATATTGTTAGGTGTATATTTGTACTTTTCCATGGCTTCTTCTAACAATTTGAAAAATCCGTTGACATTTTCCTTGTTAAAGCCCTTTAGTCTTGCGATGGATGTACCAGTAGGTTGCCGAAAAGAAAGATTCGGGTGCCGCCTCAAAAACAATCGCAACCAAGTTTTACCAGCTGATTGTTTATCTTGAGAAAAGTTATGATTTAAGTTATTTTTATCTGCCAGTTGAAATGCAAGTGACATAATATCACGTCTAGTCAATCCAAATCCTGCTTCTTCCATGCGAAGTACATAATCTGCTAGCTCACTTCTAGCTCTGTGGGAAGTGTTGCTTTTCTCCCAAGTTTTATGTTTGTCACTTCCTGTAAAGGCGTATCTTTTTTTTGCATAACCGTATTAGTGTAGTTTTTGGCACACAATAGGTTTTAGATGCTTTCAAATATCCCATTTTAATTAATATAGCCATTGTCATAGAATCTTTGTCCCATTTTTGCCTTTTGCCTTGACTTGTTGAGGCCATATTCTAAAACAAAAATATATTGAGTTTACAAAATGGACTACATGATTATAATATGGACTACTGGTCCATATATGAAACCGCTATTGCGGTCCATAATATAAGCAAATGTCACTTTTAGGTTATAAAATTTACATTAATTTTTGTGGTTAGATACAGCTTTGAATTAAGGAAATAGTAACTTCTTACACAATAACGTTCCCAAAAAACAAATAGTTATAGCACAAGTAATATAAATACAACTCCAAGAATCTTACAAAACTTACCGAAAAATTACATCAGACCGCGTCGAATATTCAAAATGGCTGCCACGGACACAACTGCTCGCGGAGACTCGCTGCGAATCACTGGCGGGGTCGCGCAAGGTCAGAGCGCTGTTTGTTGCTACATTCAGTCCGCTAGCGGTTTTATAATGCAAAATATTACGGTAGTCCATATTATGTGACTAGTCCATATTTAGAGAACTTACTCTACTAAAGAATGTTGTTTTTAGTGTTGCTACATATGCATGTAGTAAAAAAAAAACAGTTATTTCAATATTATGAACAGACGCTACAATTTCATTTATATGGAGGTACTTATTGCAAGAAGGTATTGCAGCAGAATATGCATACATTAAAATGACACAAAGCTTACAGCTAGTTGATATTTCTATCATTGAATTGATAATACATATTTACAATAGAATTTAAACAAATAACGACGATTACAGGAAGTACCTAGCACGCGTTTAGATAATATATAATGTGGCTTTATCTCTTGTTTTCCGTGTTGTCTAAACTTTCCTATGTTTAAATTATTTAAGAAGTGAGCCAAACAACTTGTATGCATTGGCCATAAAGTACAGTCTCTGGAAAATGGGCTACTTTCATTGGCTAGAAATTTTAACACTTGAACAGGTTAGAAACTATGTTATTCCAGTGAGTTTGGCATGGATTCAGCTAAAAGCCTCACAGTTTTTTATCTCCATATTAAAACTTCCATTTACTAATGTAATGTTTGGTACATAATTATTTTGGTGAAATATAACTCCCACAGAAATAGGGAAAACTCGCAAAGTAGGGTAAACATTCTATTAGCCTTTCTTTATTCTAAAAAAAGAAATACAACTAATAGAACTAATCCAAAAATTACTAAATTCGGCAGGATATTTATAGCATTAAGTTGCATCAACTTTGATCAAGGACTTTATGTGTTCTGCCTACCTAAGGTTTGACTATTTGAATCAATCGGGATATCTCGCTAAATATAAAATTTTGCATTTATCTTTCTTGGTAAAATCAACTGGATAGAATTAGACTGTATGAGCTAATATTTTCATACTAGTTCAGATCAGACTAGTTGTGCGTGTGCTGGGAACAAAATAAAAATCCATTAATCGATTAATACAAATATTTATTCCTTGTAAATATTTTACAGTCTTAATCTTATTCGTTTATCCCTAATCCCCACCCCAGCAGTTTCACAAGTGGACAGGCTTTTCTCCGCAACAGCTCACAGCATAATCATGTCAAAATCACTCCACGGCACATCCATCACTCCATGTGACTAGCCCACGTAAGATAGCATCTTAGGGGGTTCCGTCACGACATCGTAGGGTCATCAACCCTGACCACAACTGCCGTGGAATTTACAAAATGATCCATATAGACCAATAATTGCATACTTGACAACAAAAAATCACTGCTAACTTTGGATACTAGGCCATACATCCAGGTACTGTGAAATGCATAACCCATTAACGATAGCCCTAATTATAATATTTACAGACATCAGTACTGATAATTTCAAAATAGTTTTGACATTGCTTACTTTTTATATTTACATCATATGAATTCTTTTTTTTCATTGTTTAATATATTTATGTAATCGTATAAAACAAATATTTCAAATGAAATACTATTCTTACATTATTAACTAAATTTAACTACTAGGAAACAAAACAAATCGAGTAACCTTAAGGCTTTTCCTTAAGCCGTAATAACATAAATTGTAGAAAATGTATCGTAAAGATGAACAAATTACCTTGAATAATACTACAAACTTTCAAACTATATTTTTTACACTTCCGAGGTTTTTTGCTATAATTTTAACTAACAAAGCAAAATCTTGAAAAATTTAAGTATAAAAAAATAATAATTTTAATTGAGAAATATTGGAGAAATCAACATAACCATGATATTTGTCAACTCCGAAACTGCAATCATAAATCCATTTAACCCCTTAACCGCCGTAGTTGCATATATTCAAAAGACAAAATAGATTTTCTATTATGTCTGGATGCTCGGCGTTCAATGGGTTAAAAAGCATTTCCACACACTAAGTACCACAGTCAGTCCTCTGTGCAGAGCGTACATAGACGAAGGGAAAACGATGGCGCAAATGCGGTCAAAAGGTTAACAATATCAAGTACTGTTGACTTGTCCAATAATGCAAATTATTTAATATTTTATTGTGTAACAATGGATAAAGGTTTTTATATATAAAAAAATAATTAAGATTTTTTTACATAGATTAAATGGACTACTGATATTGAATGACCTTGACAAATTGAACATGTGTAAAATAATTATTATTATAAAGTTTTTATTCATCTTCAATAATCACACATCATACAAAATGAAATCGTACTCACGCGTCAGCACAATCACTAATTTTGTAACTAAATAACTTCGGTCCAGATAGCCATTTTCACTATGAAAAATTTATTAAATTACAAATGATCGAAATGCGTATTTCTTAAACTGGGACAGGTTTGATATCGTTAATCTTATTCACGTAATCACAGCTTACCATTGAAGTGAAAGTTAAAAAAGACTTTCAGGTAACAAACAGTATTTAGGCCTCCATTACACTTCTCAATTATACTTGAATTTCAAGTAACAAGTATATTAACTCTTCCACCTCTCTGGCTAGCATCTATGAGGTTAATGTAGGTCTAAATACACTATGAGATGATTTTATATAATAACAAAAAATGACATTACAGCTAAAATATCACCGCAATTGCTCCAGATATACTCCAAAAAATATTCTTCTCTTTTTACATAATATTTACAAAGGCACAGCCTATTCAGAGTGAAGTGGTCACTTCACAAATGCTTCTGTGGTATTTTGCCTTCAGAGTTTAGCTGGTTGAAAATAAACAGCGCTTTCTGCAGGTCCCAACCAGTTTCTTGCAAACAACTAGAACGAAAGAAAAATAATTAATTTTAACTTGACTTAACAAAACAATATTTTATTTTCAGATGTACTTTTAGCTGTCGGCTGCAGACGGCTTTCACAGCTTCACCGTACAAGTGGTGAGCGCCGATGGTTTAAGCCCAAAATGTTAACGCAGCGAGCCTTGGGCAATTATTTAGAAGTGTTTGGCCTAAAACAACATTGGCCTAAAAGTGTCCCAAAGTGAGACTCGAACGCTGGTTTAGGGTATTGCAGTTGAAAGACATCTGAACAGATACATTGCTGATAAAATATGTACTAAAAATGTCGAATTTAACACAAAATTACTAACTTTAAAAAATTAAAACTACTAACTTTACACTCCAGTGGTTGTTCATCCCGGTCTGCTGTCCCAGCATATTGACCATGGCACCTCTGGCGTCATCTGGCACTGCCGTTGGCATAGCCGCTGCCACGGGCGCGGGCGTTGGTGCTGGCTCAGTCTTGCCAGTCGAAAACGCCTTCTCCTCCTGTAGAGAAATCAAAGCTTTAACTTATTGAACCGGAATCCAGACACAATAGAAAATCTGTTGTTTGACGCCTTGAGGCGTCATTGCCGGTCAACGGGTTAATAGTGTGTGAATATGTTTGTTTGTATTAGTCTGGGAATCTATGAGTATTTATTAATACAAATGCTATTGCATAAAAGGATGTTTATACAACAAACGAATTTCTTTGAAACTTAAGTGCACTTTGTGAATATCTGAGGATATTTGCCCATTTAATTATTTTTGGGATCGTCCATTCAACCGCCAGGAATACAGGAGCAATAAACATTTTTTTTTATGACGCTTTAATGCGTCCCTGGCGTTCAAAGGGTTTAGAATCCCGAAATGCACTAATCAACTCCTAACGATTTTATTACTTTAATTTAATGCTAAAACTTTAAGAAATGTGTCTTTCCTTTTCACAGCAAGAAGCTGATAAAAATGTGTGTGTCTTACATGACCTAATAGGCCAAGAAAATAATTAACAACAAACTTTTCAAGATATATCATCAATTTACCTGTTCCACTGTGGTGTTGGTGATAAAGAACATGTCATTGATAATGCTGAATCCACCGTTCGCGTTCGGCACGATGACAAAAGTGCGGTGGAAGGAACGCGTCGGATTGTTGGGTGTCGTCGTTTCTTTGAAGACACCGTTCATTGTCAGAACTATCATAGCGGGCTGAAAGGTAGAATAACATTGAAATTATTTAGGTAGATGACATTTCAAACTGTATTCTAAATTATTTGATAGGCTGAATACGTCGCGAGAAGGAAATCTTTGATGAGACTAAGTAAGATAATAGTTTTGATTCTAGAAGACAATAGAAATAATATTTTTTTTATGGAGACAGACATTAAAACTGCATTTAAAGTTTATTCAATATTTAAAGTTAATAATTGTTGAATTTATTAAATACTCATGTATGTAATGAAAAAAAACATGAGTCACATAGCCTGTCCATTAAGTTTCTGATATGCGCTGCAAAAAGCCAAACTTTAGTATTTTGAAGGAAACTAGATAAATAATAAAATTTCGATCCATCTTACGATTGGACTTTATTAAGGAAAATATGAGAATATACTCACAGTAAAAACTAATAAGTCAACAGCAAAACCCATTAAGTCATGTGTGGTCTTTGGTAAATCAGATAGGAAAGAGACCACTTGCAGTCTCCCTGATTTCAAATAACGTCTTCTTGATTCCCTTTCAGTTATCCTTATTAAATTTCGGCTGCCAGTCAAATATGAATTAAGCCTGAAAATAAAATCCAGAATAAATTGATGATTTCTTGATAAAGATACAATTATTATTATTAAACTTGATACACATTTAAATAACTTCCTTATTATTATTAACGTAGTAGAATCTGAATCAATCAAATCAGTGTTTAATTACTATTAATAAGATAATAGTAAAAAAATATAACAGTAATTTCTTAATAAAATATGAATAGTAGAATTTATCATTCAGGGTATTATTATTACAAAAAGGTGGATTACTTAAATACAAGAACGTTTAAAAAAATATCCATAGACAAAACCAACCTGGTAGTGTTGGCGTTTCTATGATCGTTATTAAGGTAGTTTGCGGCCATAGACAAAGTAGCATGCTCGTGGTAGGCTTCGAGCAGCGGTTGCCGCGACTCTGAGTCATAGAGAGCAAAGTACTGAGTCAGGAACTCCCTAACTAAGTCCTGTCCAGCCGGGTCGACGAGGAATGACTGTTGTCGTGGTGGTAATGCTGTTTCTGCTACGTCGAATCCAATCGCTGGAGGCAGGTCTACGCCATCCTGTGATGTTGATGAAGTTGTTGCATACATTTTAAAATAAATTTATCACTGAAGCTGAAGAATTTCTTATTTTAAAACTTTTGGGGAATACTAAATTCATAAGGTGATTTCACCAAAGCATTTTTTTTTTGGGAATTATAATTAATGTTGGAATGAAGATTAACTACATTTTACATTACTTGTAATAATAAATAATCTCAAGCGAAATTTTTCAATAGTCTAAAATGGTTTACTAAGAGTAGAGCAGAGTCCCGAATCAGCTTATTTTAAAATGCGCTGATTGTAATAGTGTCTCAAAAGTAAAATTTTGCACTCGTTCGTTCTGTTTTATAATGGGATTTTTATTGGTAACACCATTACACAAGACATTCTACTATATAATAACCATTTAAAACTATTAACATAACCACAGAAAATAAAGCTTACCAGTCTGGTCAGCTTGGGGAACTTCTTCCGCACATCGCTGGAGACAATAAACAAATTGGCAACACATGGCAATAATTATTCTGAAACTCAAATACGTTAGTTTCGGCACAACACAATCATTAGAGGTAGAAGTGCTTGAAATAATCTTACTAAGCTGTTTTGGTACGACCGTACATAAATTTAACTATACCGTTGCAATAATATAGTTAAACTTTCATACTAAAATCAAAGTAAACAATCAAATATTGTTAACCTATTAAACGCCAAGATTCTAGATACAATAGAAAATATATTGTTAAGGCGTCAGACGCCTTTAGTATATAGATATATCATTGGCGTTCAACGGGTTAAACATAAAGATCAACTTACAGTATTGATAGTTGGTAAAATAATATTCAATTTCAAATTAAATTAACTCAGTAAATATGATTTTACAAGTATGAAATATGTAACATGATCTTTATATTTACGTGATTGTTAAATATTTTTTCAAGCACTTCATAAATGTTTTCAAATAATCCTTTTGTATTTACGGATATTTAATTGACTTGATGACGTTTTTCAAGAAGCATTTAAATATAATTAAATAACCAAAGAAATATGAAAAATATTTTTTATATTACGTTTATCACAATATATTGTTTGGTTATTTCAATCACATAACTTTAAATGCTTAGTGAACATATATTTTAACATTGGTTTGGGACAAAAATAATAATGTATTACAGAGTTATTTGATTCCTTTTACAGTTATCATGCCAAGTATGACACAAACTTCTTTTCAAGAAGAAAGAAATCTGTGTACCAATAATATATATCATCTTACCTTGCAAATATGCCAAGAAATATGTGCAACTATTTAGGATAGTAAAAAACTCGTCCGTATTTGAGGTTATGAACATAATATATTGTGTAAGTAATGATGTTTATACTTAGTTCTTGGTAACAAATGAATTTCGTTCCAAATTCAAATCTCAACAAAGTTGAAAACGTGTACCCAGTTTTTGATGGCATACCGTGTCAAAAACTGGACACTACAATAAACCACCTAGATGCACAATCTCACTCAAAATGTGCCCGCGGCAAAAGTCTGGCCATCGCGTCAGTTGGGCAGAACTTTCATTCATAATCACGTCGCTGGCTACATGTCATAATGACATCTAGTAGTGTGCTCGTGCTTGTGATTTTGAACTCTTTCTATGACGCGTTCAGATCTAAATATAACATTATCTATTCGCATGTTCTGCGGCTCGGACATTTTTTAGTTGTCATTTCTTCGTCATTGTGCATCTTGATAGTTTATTGTCTATCAATGACACTACATCAACAACAATTGTACTAAAATTTTATTTGTACTTAATCAACATTACATTGTCTAGCCTTATAACTTGGAAATAAATTTTGTTGCAGAACCCATAGTTAAAGAGTTTTGCCATATTTTTTTTAAATTAAAGGCAGTTCAATAAATAATACGCTTGCTTTGACCCTTTAATCGCCCGGAGTCCAGACACAATAGAAAATTTATTGAGTCTGGGAACATAGGCGTTAAGTAGGTACCAGTTGCATAACAAACACAGGTTTAAGCCTAAGACGAACTGTTGATAAACACAATAATGCTGTCATCCACTGCACTCCTAGCCTAGTAGAAAACATAGGTAGAAGTTGGGTGGATTCTGAAAATAACAACATCAAAGTCAAACTAGAGCAAAATTTTTATAGGAGTCATTTCAACACATTAAATTTCTCTATTTTGCTCTAATTTATCATTAAATCAACAAATTTATATAGGTGAATAACAAAATATTGTGCAATATATGAATTAAGAAATAAAATACTCATATTATAAAATTAACATCAATTTGAACATTCTATAACAGATTTTTGGAGTCTATAAAATGTGATATGGTTTTATTCATCTCTGAATGAATACCATATTTAAAATAGGCCTTTTTTCTTAATATTTTATAGAAAACCAGTCACACTTTATAGTCAAAGCTAGTTTTCATGACATCAATATTAGCTCTGCTGCAGCATCTTTATTTGTCACAACCAATTCAAATATATCATTCTTCATTTGCAAGGACAAAGTAACGAGTGTGGATTTTCGCTTAACATTTGGTGGAGAACAGAAAACCCCAGCAAGAGAGACATGTTCCAACAAGATGCTTCCTTCATGCTATACCCAAGCTTTATCCATAATGTTTCAACGGCAACAAGATAAATATTACCTGACATATTTCGTGATCATTAAACCTGTTCACCAATGGATTGCCTTTGAGGTACAACTCAATAAGCGGAAGAGACTTCAGCGGTTCCAAAGAGCCCAGGAATGGTATCTAAAAGAATACATTTTATTCAGTTGATAAACTTCTATAGTAGGTGTTGATAAGTCAGATGATACTTGAATAAACTTGGTTTCTACAATAATTAAGCTAGTTAGACATTTATTTTAAATTAAATTACAGAGCTAGTAAATTTGACAGCTGTCTTAGGCAAGTGTTCTAAGGGTGAAACAAGTAGTGTAATTACTAAATAATGAAATTAAAAATGTCTTATGTCTCGCACTAGCATACCTTAAAAAAAGTGACATTAAAAATGCAATTTCTCTGTGAGATTGGAACCCATGTCTAAACTCAGATGAAGCAACACATCCAAACACTCAGATAATAGGTATGTAGGCAGTCACAATAACTAAGGTTATAATAATAATAATAAAAAGCCTTTTATTTCTGTGATTACAAACATTATAAGTTAAACAGAACAGTTTACACCAGAACACTATTTTTAAGGTAAAGGCCTCTTCCAGAGACTGCCACGCGTTTTTCTTTGGGCTCTCCAAACCCAATTCGGACCTGCTATTTTTACAATCTCGTCTGACCAATACTGACCCGTGCCAATACTAAGGTTATTCTTTCGAAATCAAAGGTAATGTCTACTCACCCTGTTGTCACCCATGTATAAAATCTTCAGTTGCTTGAATTTCGAAGATAATATTTTGAGATGTTCAATACCATGCAGCTTGTTGTCATTTAGATTCAGTGCTTCCAGATCCGGAATATTCTCAGCAATTATATCAATTGCTGCCAACATTATCATTGGACGAAAGAGGGCACAGAATAAATCCGCAAGGTCTGCAATATTGAGATGAATTAGGGTTATAGTTAAAACATTAACATTATAATGATAAGCTTTATTAAAAAAAAAGCACTTAATAAGAGAGAATTATGATAATTCAAGTTTTAACACCAACTGCATAAATAGTACTATAATTCTAATAAACATTTATTTTTGATTTTGCTCATCATCATCAGCTCAATAAACATGCTCACCAAGGGGCATGAGCCTACCCATAAAGAGTGTACAGGCCTTAGTCATCTACGCCAGCCCAGTGCAGATTGACAGACATCACACACAACCTTTAAATCTCTTAGCAGGCGTGTGCAGGTTTCCTCACGTTTTCCGTCACCATAAGAGCTTCAGATAAACATACATATAGCATTCAGACGGAAGTTGTTAGATTTATTTTCTGTCAGTGTATAAGTTCAAAGTTATATGGACCATTTTGTCACCCTCGAGTAAACTACTAAATGCCTTGCTTGAGGTTGGTAAGTGATCCCAATATTGTTAGTGTTTCTGATTAGTTTTGTTATTTTAATTTTTAGTTTTTTATCTCATGTGTTGTATTCTAATTTTTATCAATGTTGTGTACGCTTATAAAGGGTATATGTAGCAGACCATAACCTTTAACTAAATGTTGTCCGATGTTGTGTATATATACTGTTGGTGTACCTTTTTCTATAAATAAATAAACTCCGAAAATACAATGGTACATGGTGGGATTTAATCTTGTACCCTCCAAATCGGAAGGTAACAGTCCACACCAATGAGTAAGCAAGCTCTCTATGCTCATGTCTTCTAAGGCACAGACATTCCTTTTAGCAAAGTAAAGCATAAATAAAGCATTTAAATTGTAAGACTATAATTATTTTATATTTTGACACAATTGCTACTATGCATATCAATGTAATTACTTTTAAGATATAACATTTATTTATGATGGTTCAGCTGACAATGATATAAAAGTATATTTACCTGGATCTGCATGGAATTTGGTTAAGTCCAAAGCTTTTGTGCTAGCATTGTATCTTTTGGCCATAGCTAGCTTCATCTTCTCTTTCATATCCGCATCAATAGTTACATTTGGGACAGCATTACGAACAATAACCACCAACTTGAAACCATCAGGCATTGTAATCTTTCTGTCTGTATTGAATAGCTTCTCGGCTATTTTCACATCATCTACATAGAAAATTGCTGCATTCCCATTGACCTTGTAATAATGTGGTATAAACACATCTGGTGATATAAAGCTGAGAAGGGTTCTTAGTACTACATCTTTCTCATGCTTGCCCCATAAGGTATGATAACTTGATACCAAGGTAACAAGCCAGGTATGAACTTCTTCTTAGGCATTCCTCCACGTGATGCTGCTGTGTTAATACGGCCACCTCTTCCTCTGAAGTTACCTTTTCTACTGTACCCCTGTCCACCAGATTGGGCTCCCATGTCAATATCATCGTCCAATAGGACTTTATCGTTCCAATTACGAAACTTGTTTTTACCTTTATTGGTACCAGGTTTGAAGCTAACACGCCTGGTGTTTCCAGAGTGAGCTCTGTCATCATGTTCTTAAAAAAAAATACTTTCTATCAAATACTACATAATAAAAAAATATTATGTTATTATTATTTCATAACGTAAGTATATTGCACAAGGTCATAATAATAACACATGTCTGAAATATTAACAATTCAACTCACCAAAATGATCATTGTCCTTCCAGTTTCTCGGTCTTCCTCCTCTTTGGGCATGTTAGAAATATTCGATATAAGATAACTGTAACAATTACAAATAACAGAACAAGGTTATTACACAAATCATACAACTTAGTAATGAACACGCGACGCTACGCACAAAGGTAAAACTTACCGAAAAAAAAATACACCAGGAGAATAAATTAACTATACTAAATGTATAGATTTATTATTCGAATAATTCACGAAACTGCTTGGAAACTGGTGAAATATTATTGATATCAAAAATTCAAGCTTCGGAAGATTGATGAAATGATGATTGATGATGTGAGACCAAAATGGACCACAACTCACAAGTCAAATCATGAAATCAGTCACTTTAGTCACCAAATTTTCTTTGCTCTATGGTTTTTCTTGTCTATGCTTGGTGCTTGACAACTTGGTGTTGATATGATACAGATAATAAAAACTATAATGGGGATACCACTCAATTATACTAAAAACAATACCAACACAAACCTACAGTTCTCGCAGTAAACTGATTGATGTGTACTGCAATTCAAAATGTAGAGCATATGTTTATATCCTTATGTACAAAAATTTTCTTACAACCGGGAACTTTATGTGTCAATCAAAATAAAATGTATAAAACTCACCCCTTTGTGATTCCAGAGCGGTAGGCAGAGATTATGGAGCGCCAGTTTGCATGGTCCTGACATAGAACTCTAGCTTCATTTGATGATGATATTAGTATGTTACAAACTCGGAGGAACTAGTTCCTCCGAGGTTACAAATATAAAAAAACACACAGGTTCATTTACATATAAATATAATAAACTGTTTATTGTATTTTAGACTAGCCGCATTCTATACACAGATGATCTTGCCCTTTTCAGTCAGGGGACGAGTTTTGAAGATGTTGAGACAAGCCTCACAAAAGATCTGCATGAGCTGAATCCTCGGAGTAAAAAGACAGGAGGCGTATTCATGCTATTACCCCTCTGCCGAATGCGATGGATTTATAATCTTGCGTAAATATATTAGCAAACCAACAACCAATAGCCCTCAGACGCTGCCGGTACGCGACTGTGAGCAGAGCTCCATGAAAATGCCGATTTGTACTGTATTTCTATTTCGAAAAAATCTAAAAAATGAATATTAAAAGGGAAATGGAGTTATATTTCATTTCTAAATTAAAATATTATAAATTAATATTTTCCATTAAAATTACGAAGAAAAAACAAGATTTTCTTCTTTAAATATTTAAATTTGGACGTTCTACAACACTGGTCCAGTTTTCAGGTGTAACAAACATGCACTATTCAATAATTGTAACATTTAATTTGCAGCAAACCATGGCGTGTTGTTTTTTGCTTTCTTAAATAGTTTTTTATTTCACATGTTTTACTATCGTTACGTCAAATTGAATTACAATGGCTACTAAATCACAATCTAAATAATATTTAATAAAGTCCGAAATTTTTCGATAACAATTCATTAAACAGGACATGCCTTATTATGACAGCATTACAAAAGTACAACAAGGCCTATTCAAATCATTCATAGTGATAAGTGATTGTGATTTTATTTTGCTTATATTTTATATTATTTACAATTATTAAATTAAAATGTTTAGTTTTATTGATTAATTGATGCATTGGACATATAATCTTAAAAAAACTGATAGAAATAAATTTATATTAAATATATGCCGAAGCATTAAATCAATTGAAGTTCTCATTATAAAATCAATAATTATATATTCAATTGGTGACGTACGGGGTCATCACTAAAGTCAAAATTTCTCGATCCGTCAATTAAATGAATGGACAAAAGTTTTAAAAAGTAGTAGCTAGTGTTAGGATGTGATCGAAAATTGGTATCGATATTTCGAACTTTCATTATAGTATGTGCCAATAAAACAATTTTTAAATATTGATTTAATTTGATTGACGTTTCAAGATTAGTTTAGGCTTTCGTCGTCCAATTGCAAACAAAGGAAATAAAGTATGAATAATAGGTGTCTATATCATTGTAATGAATATCATAGATAATTTATTTAGCACTTTCTGCGCCACGTTGTATTATCCGCAGTGTAAAATACTCTCCCGTAGTAAAACGTAGCCTATTTTTTAGGACGGTAACAGTCCAGACCGTTGAGCCACTGACGCTTTCAAGAAGAAGAGAACCTCCATAGAACTTGACTGTGTTTTAACAATGTTAGCTAAGTAGCTTAGTCTTTGCATTTTACCTATACCGATCACTTACCTGGATGATATTATTATTTGTGTACAATGATTGTATGTTCGGGTGCACAATAAAGAGTTAATTTTGATTATTTTCATAGTGCACCTTAAAAACTGAATTAAGAAAAATATTAACGTCCTTTTATAGCTTCTAGGCCCAAAACTTGGGTCCAATTTTAACAATACAAACTTTCATCTCATTTTTCATACATTTAAATGGTAGACAAAACCTATGCCATGTAACAAACAAAATGATTTAGAATAATTAATAAAAATAAATGTTTAATAAAATTCCTCAAAACATCGATATCGATACTTTTTTTCCGTCTCTTTGTACAATTATCATTTCAATGTGTTCGTACAGTCCGCTGTACGTTACGGTCGTTTACTGTAACTAATATGTGTGCTTAAAAGTGCCATACTGTTATTCTTTTGAACTTGTGTGCTTTGTAACGACACAAATTTTTGTGCCTTTTGCGTGAATTTCTATGTGGTATTGGTTTCTCCTCCGCCCACCTCAAAATTGGTAGAATTATTTGTTGGTAACTTATGGTTGTAACGGCTCCTGTCTTTTTACTCCGAGGCTGAATCACTTCTATATGACTAAACTATACTGCAATTCATTTTGGGGGCTTCAATACTTGATAGTGTACCAGGCATTGTACCCCGAGTATTCGTAGATGTGTGGCTGTGCCTTGAAAGTAACGCTCAACACCTTATGCACAATTACGTGCAAGTTCGGATAGCTTGAAAGCCGTAATCGTTTTTTTCACTGTGTCAAGCCTCTGTCCACAAATGAAGACTGATAGACTGCATCTTTAGACTGAGATGATTACTTTGCCAGATCCCTTTGGCCCCTCTTGATGAGAGGCTTTCCTCTTGGAAATGAACTGTTTTGGCTGATCTGGAAGTCTTTTAATAGGATTCGGACAGGACACTGAGATTTTTGCCAAATGGGGATTTCAGACGGTCTCAATTTGAACTGTCTTTGTGGGGCGCTCTAAACCATGGTCAATAAGGTTAACCATGGTTTGAAGCGTCTCACAAAGTCATGTCCTGCTTACTCAAGCATCTGTTGGCAGAAGGTCTTAATGGCAGTTATCGACAATGCTGTCACTAATGTCATCATAGTTAGCTTTTGAACTTTTATAGTCTAATTATGTATTTGCCATCGATACGCTAAGAGATTTGATATATCATTATTCGATACAGTATGTTATATTATTGTAAATCAATACAGAAGAATTTCAAATTATTTTAACAAATAAACATCTGCATAAATTCTACTATGTTTTTATTTTCCATAACTTGGCAACATTAGCCAAAGAAAACGCCATTTTTAAAATAAGTTTTGTCTATGACATTCCAAAAAGACTCGTTCTACGCAGTGATGCTTGGCTTCTTAATATTTTGTACATGAATTATTGCACATTTGCTGAAAAAAAAATGTGTAAAGAAGTTTGATAAAAAAGACAGCCATTTTTTTTATAATGTATTGTAATAATCTTCATGTATATATTCAAATTTTTTGTTATAGTGACTGAAAAAACCTTATTACTTGAAACGGAATGGTCTAGAAACCATAGCATTTAAAAATAAAACGATCACAGACAAAGTTCGTGTGCTTTTCGAGTCTTCTGCCATGTTTTGTCCTATTTGTCGCGCTTGATGAACGCGTTCGCGATTACTGTTTAAAACTGTTATTTTCTGAATGTATTACGGGCTGTGTTTTGTTTACAAATAGTGTATGTGATGGTGTTATAATTATTCTTGTGAAACTTTTGATCAATCGATCATTTAACTAAGCTGTGTGCGACAGTGTAATTCAAATTACAACAATTTCAGAATTAGTTGCTTGCTTGCTTTAGTCTGAATTCGAAGAAATTTCGCCGTCGTTTTATGACATTTTTAGCTAGCGCAGTGATTTGATAAATTGTATCGACCTATGACGCAACCCACGTGCACATAATACAGCTAGCATCTCATGCACATTTGTTATTATTTTGTTCGTGAGTTCGATTAGAGCCTGGTAGGATCGGACCGAACGGGGGGAAATCGCGTCGTTTGTCGATCGGAGTCGTCGCATTCTAACGTTTGATTACGCACCAAAGTATTTGACGGTGATTTCTGGTGCATTATTTTGTGCGGGATAGTGTTAGGTGTCGTCGATCGGTGCAGCGCACACGTGACGGGACGAGTGTTTGGGTGTCAGTCGGTTGCAATCCGCGGGCGCTCGGGCACGGCATAGTCGGCCTGCACTCCTGCAGTGCGGAGCGCGCGACTCGGAGTGAATCACCGCGCGTTGGTCGTGTTTACCCGGGAGTGCATAAGTGCGTGTAGGGGAAGTGAATCAGGCATGTGCGCCGCGCCGTGGCGCCGATGATACCGCCGTCGAAGGCGTTTTGATCGCGTGTGTGTGCGGTTATGCTTGTTGGGTTATGAGTGTGTGACAAATTTCTAGTGTAAGGACACTGGAGCCCCTAGACGGAGTTGGGCCCGCCGGGGCGGCCCTGGTGCTTCTCGGGGCTCCTCACGAAGGCAAAATGGCTGCGTGGAATCGCCACCACCACTTCAACATGCTCATGGACGAGAATGCCAAAAATAAATGTAAGTTGCATGTTACCTATTCTATTACTATACTAGTAAAAAATACCTTTGTACAAAAACACATTTTTTGACTATGCAGAATGAGCAAATTACTACATGTGAATTTATTTATGTAGGTAGTCAAATATTTGTAAAAAGTTAAAAATCTATTTCTACCACACATACCTTACAAATTTATAATATTATTTTTATTTTTCTGAAAAAACATTGTCATTTTTTTAGCAATTCACTGCTGTGTAAAATATATTTTATATTTGTGTTTTGAATTGGACGAAATATTTATTATTGGAGTAATTTAGGGCTTGATAATATAAAAATATATATCACTAATCTAAATTAATACTTACCTATGATAACTTTACAGTGAAAATAATCCTGTGAAACCATCAATTTTTCTCCCAGCCCTTTTAATTTCAATTTTGAGTATTAAACATGTATTATTTATTAAGTAGCTGTATTATAAATAGCAAAATGTAGCTGTTAAAATATACTTACTTTGGTATAAAGT
The DNA here is from genome assembly GCA_019425675.1 of Leucinodes orbonalis. Classification (NCBI taxonomy): domain Eukaryota; kingdom Metazoa; phylum Arthropoda; class Insecta; order Lepidoptera; family Crambidae; genus Leucinodes; species Leucinodes orbonalis. Next base: position 32,451 of record PQWD01000809.1, read on the forward strand.
AATCATGAAATGACTTATGGTTAAAATAATGATAATGTTAACATATTTAAATGCTCAAATTTAAAGCTTTGAATTAAAAAGTCTCAACAATTGTAATTTCAGAAAATATATGTGTACTGGTGAACATAGGTTTCCCCAATTTCACCCCCTCTCAACTTCTACCTTACAGCAGAGAAGATACCTGCAACCTGGCAATATTTGTTCTTTTTTATTTTATTTTATTATTCTTTATTATTTAAAAGAGTTTTTTCATGTTGAAGATAACACTCTCATTATTTACACAATGGCAATACTTGGTATTTTGGTTCAAGTAAAAATACATATATATAAAAATACATAGTTATAGAATTTTTAGAAACAACTGCACCTGTCATTAATGCATTATGCAGAATGTTTAAACTTTATGCAAGGTTCGATAGTGGACTTTAGGCTGGCTTCATTATAACATGCTAACATTTCTAAAGATTTCCAGATAAAAGGCCATGTTTCCTAAAATTTGTTTTTACTTCTCATCAGTACGGACTACATAAAATATTAAAAATGATAACTTAAATAAAAATGTACTTGAACATCCCTATGCAGTGGGATGTTAATTTTTGTGATACTATCAATATAAAAAGCATTGTGTCTATAAGATAGTTTCAAATATTCTAAATACTCTTTGCAAGTTTTTATATGGCTTATTTATTTATTTGCAGGTAATATTTTATTTTAAAGTTTTTTTGCATGCATTTAATTTATTGCCAGTTGCAATGGAAATAGTAAAAACATTCTAAATAGTATTGCAATTATAAAAAAATATTGATGTCATAATAATTTATTTGTCTGCTGTAACATATTATTTAAATAAAAAGTTTTCATAAGATGCTTCGAATTTTAAGTTTAAAATCAATGACATGTTCATCAATGTGTTTTATTTGTATTTATAACTAAAGCCAATGTAATGTTGTCACAACCATCATTTATTCATTGTATAGATGAGCTGTTCTGTTTTTCATGGAGCAACTTTCATTTATTGTTTTCCATTTGCCACACTTGGCAACTTCCTCAAAATATTTTTACAACATGAACTTGACTGTACCACATTCATAATGTTGTAATTTAACTAGTGCTGTAAAAGTAATACAAATAAAAAGTTAGATATAAATGAATGTCTTTAAAATAAATAGCTACTTACTAGCTATTCATTGCTTGATTACTTAATTGTACTGGTATAATCATAGCAGAATTGTAGTGAACCTTCTAACTGGGCAGTTTTAGATCTGATTTCTGTTTTAGTAGCTAGTAATTACTGTTGCAATGTAACTGTAATGACTTGCATTTAAAAGTAACTAAGCTGGTCTTGTATCATATTATAATTGTACATATTTATGATGTTCAGAACTACCAATCAGTAACTTACTCATTGTCTTTAATAAGGCACCACTTGCCACCCTTATGTAAGACATGAGGACTGTAGATCTCATTTCTTACATAAGGGTAGCAGTAGTATCCTTTGAAGTTGCCACACGCAATTTGTAACAATCAAAGCGAAATGTTACACATCCCTTGATTCAATGGACATAATACAATTTTCCGCCTATCACCTCTTTTACGTGCAATGTGCCCCATCACATGTCTCTGTGGGTGTATATTGTTGAATGCACACGGCCCTCTGTGACCTACTGTGGAATATACCTACAGCACACTGCCCTATATCCCTTATCCGTTCGTGTATATTTATTTTTCTTTGAACAATTTAACTATGCCTTGTATCTTGATTAAACATCACTGCTTTGGATATGTAGGCATCTAGTTTTTTCGTATTTAATTATGCACCCTTTGTAGGAAAAACAATCATTAGTACCTCTTTGTCGTTTTAAATTTGGTAACAGATGCATTTATTTATTAGCCAAATTTCATACTCGAGTGTAGTAGAAGTAGTTTAAAAAAATTATAAAACAAATATTCTCTCAAGTTTTCGCGATTAGTACACATTGCATTGTTTAGATAGGGCAATAATGTGCAGAATTTCCTAGTCCGGCAAAAAGCTTGTTGGAATTACCTTATGCAAACACACCTTGAACCTTAAGTAGTGGTTCTAAAACAAATCTCGGTCAATGAATTATAGAAGCGGCTCACAAAAGATTAACATTTTTAACATTCAGTGAAAATTTTGAAAATATTGTGTATATTTCATCACAATCGCATCATATTTTATCTCTGTCGGTGTTTTGTTCTGATGACTCAGAAACTTGTGTTGCTAACGAGAAAATGGGTGTTATTTAATGTTTTGATGGCATGACGAGCTGTTGAAACTCGCGCGCGGTACTTACTTTATTCAATTTTCCGGTAAAGCCGACGTATCACTTCCACGCTTTTTGGCACTACACAGAGATCATTGCATTCGCCAGTCCTAAATATCACAAAGAAAGTGCTCTTAATACCCTGTTTGGGAATCCGAGTCTCCCGTATTTATTTCCATTTCACATTAAGTTGAATAAATCATTCTCACTGCACTATACATACTCATTCGT